>JAWZTD010075473.1:10635-27233 GCA_035221335.1 Echites panduratus | reverse complement strand
TATATATATATATATATATTAAAATTGCAAATTCTCTCTTTCAAATAATTGAATTAAGAATTACAATTACAAGAGAGGAAAAAATAAAAAGAGAGATGGAAAGGAAGGAATATCATTTTTATTTAATTACAGAAAATTATGGTATCTCTCGCAGGAGAGATTAATTTGAAAAGTACGTTAAAGAGGAATGAAGATGTCCTGATTCAAAAATGCATGATGAAAAAGTGGAATTACATAAACTAAAAAAAAAAAAAAAAAAACACCAAAATTGTCATAGAATGGAATTATTCTGTTTAGTTATTAATTGTAAAGTTATCAAATTCTTTTTGTTAAAAAAAAAAGGGAAGAATCTTTACTTCTTTCGGTAAACTAGCTGAGAGAGTAGAATCTTTCAGAGTTATCTTTTGGGAAGTACTGTATGATTGTATTCAATGGGAATCGCATTTCTTTTGATGTTTAGAGGAAAAATGGAATTGAGAATGAAATAAATAAATAAATGGAAAGAATTAGTGGCAGCAAGAGGAGGAAAAGGGTTGCACTGGGACAGCAAAAGATGACGAATCGATGCCATATGATGAAGTAGTTTTCTAATAATTTGAAAGGAATCCAGTTTATGCAGATTGGGATTACTTAAAAATTGAATGTCTGTGATAATAAGCATATGCTTACTGCTTAGGCTTTGTTTTAATGGTTGATGGTTTTGGACTTCTCTCCCCGTTGCATAGCTGGATTGATTGATTGATTGATTGTGGGTTTACCATTAAATATATAATGCGTTTATTTCTTTATTATCCACTTTACTACGGACTATTATGATAACTTGGTTGACCAATGAAGATCTTAGGATTACCTCACAAGCAACTGCTGCATATCTTTTCTTCTAATCCTTTTTTATACTTTGAGAAATGGAGGCATGCAATCCCCTATATTCCAAGTCAAATGTTCCATTGATGTGGAGATAATGTTTTGATGAACATATGTAGCATGTTTTATATTATTATCAGGTTCTTAAAATTTTGAAAGAAAAGGTAATGATGCGACGACATAATCACAACTCCATGTGAAAGACTATATCTCTTGTATGGAAATGTTCGAATGCAACAATCATGTAAAATACAGAATATTCCTATGCACTTCAACCGAGAACCTCCAAATAGCATATCTAGTTGTACTTTTGCCGAAGAATTATTAGAGTAGCAAAGATTACAAAAAAGATCTAAATCACTTTCTCAACATCAAACAAAAAAAATCTGGGGAATGTACATAAGGTTCAACGAAGTAGAAATTGAAATTGAACAAAAGAGTAATGTCACTTACATCACCGCATTCAAAACAAGGCCTCCAATCAAGAAAGATATGCGGTAATGTAGTTATCTACTGGTTAGTAGTGTAGTTTGCTATTAGATTATTATCCTCGTGATAGGAACAAGGTTGAATCTGACCAGTTATATATTAGAATTGAGAAAAACGTCACGGAATCCTCCCCCTACAAGATAAATAGGCTGACTAAAAAAATCCCTAGAAAAATTTGTATAGTCAAACAGTTGGAAAAGAGATAGATTTCCAGCACCTTACAAACAGAAGGTCGGATTCAAGGTATTTGACAAGGTTCCAAAATTTGTAAATACGTCCAAAACTAGTTTACTGATGGCAATAGAAAAGACCACCGAAACTAATCAAGTAACCAATGGAAAAAAGAAACGATAAAAGAGTTTTGTCATTATCATAAGGAAATAGGAGATCTCACTGGAGATTTCTTTGAACTAAAGGGGGAGATAGAGAGACTCATTAAGTAGGGACATTTGAAGGAATTCATCTCTCTACCCGGGATACAAAAGACAAACAAGACCATAGACAGACCTGAGAAAAACTTGTGGCAAAATCGACACCATTGAACTAACAACTAAACACTCAGGAATTAATTAAAGAGGAGGAAGATCCCCTGACAGTGTCACTTCAACTTGAAAATCATTTTGTCAGAAGAGTTCTGATAGACACAGGAAGTGCAACAAAAGTATTGTACAAAAAGACTTTTATCAAGATGGGAAGAAAAATTCAAGATCTACGTCCCCTCCCGTTGACTGTCACGGGATTTAATAGCCATACAACTTATGTTGATATCATAGTATTCATGACAACAACCGCCTGGAGAGAGGGATAGACAGTCTCAGTTCAAACGAAATTGGTTGTTGTAGATATCCCATGAAGATATCATGCCATTTTCGGGAAAAAAGGGAATGAAACCTTTTCATGCAGAGCCACAGGTGTCAATAAATTATCACTAATTAAGTAATGGTGATCAAGGAGGAAACCTAGCATTGGTTCGAATATTTTGGATGCCATCAAATCAAGAATACATTGAAGAGGGATTCCATGGAGTAAAACATGCTTACAAGGACTTTCTCTTCAAATATGAGAGATCATGGATGCTTTCAAGTGATGATGACCTGTGAAGTGATATACTAAAAGAAGTCATGTCCTATGCTATGAGGCAGATGTACAAAGACTTGTTTTTCAAGTATAGGAATGTTATCTCTAGGATGAGAAAGGCATTGATGGCATTAATTCAAACATAGAAGAACTACTTGATCATGATACCATATCTGAAGAAGCTAAATTTGGAGAAGAGCAAGGCAAGAACTTATGGAGTATGTTCTCATTCGATGGCTTGGATGAAGGATTGATAACATGCCAAGGATGTGCCAAAATGACTTTGGAAAGTGGACATCAAGTTAGCATCCAAGAAGGCAAGCAAAGTGGAGAAAGAACAAGCTAAGACAGAGGCTGTTTGGTCCCCATTTGGTGCTAATCTAGCACCAGATAGCCAAAACCAAGCCTTGCAGAAATTTTTTCAGAAGGCTTCCGGCTTTTGCACTGGATGCCCCCATGGACAACTTGGTCAAATACGATCTTTTCTCTGTTTTTCTTATAATTTTGGTTATTTCTTATGGGTATTTATGTATTTAAACCCTTGGCACTAATTATTTAGGTTGATTTTCAGTCTTAGACTATAAGTAGTCATATATTTTGTAATTCAAACATCTATATTACAAACAACATATCACATATTGGAATGAAACCATTTTGGATCAAACTTGATGTGATTTTTGAAATTGGAGTTTTGAGAATTTCAATCAAATCCAAATTTCACACCAAAGTTAACAGGATTTCATGCAAGGTTTGTTTTGGTTAATTAGAATGATCTATGAAGCAAATTCTTCATCAACCATCCACTTGATTTAGAAGACACATCAATGCCTCAACCAAAGTAATTGATAGCCCAATGTAATCACTCAAGAATTCTGGAAGAGTTACCTAAGATGTCACACAAAGGATCAAAGATGATGTGCTAGTTGGTTCTCTCAAAGAGATGAATTGGTTTGTAATTGATCAAAGATGGTTTTGAATACAAAATAAGTATTTATAGTAGAAGATCATCCAAGACATAATTACATCGATTTAGGATGTTAATGACTGAAAACACCCTTAAAAATATGAAGAAAGACAAGGAAAAATCAAGCAAAAAAAGATTTGAGTCGTGGCTGGAAAAGTTCTGTCTGGTGCTAGGTGAGTTATGTATGGCTCCGGCTGCTTCAATTTTTCCACTGTCCGACACCAGGTAGAGGGCTGGACATAGCTCAAGACCTTTCTAGAATGTGGTTGTTTTTGGCACAAAAATGGTCAAGCGTCGGCTACAAATGGGTTGGCTCCAAATGGCCTTTTTCCTACATAGTTTCTTCATTCTTTTGGCTCCACTTCATCAGGTTTTCTTGTGGTTTTGAATTTCTTTCATGTTGGTTGCATTCTTGATATGAAATGGAGCTTTCTAACTATTCCAATAATGATATATTCCAAAGGTTTGAAGATAGATCACTTACATTGAAAGTAGAACTCACATTATACTTACTTTGTAAGTTGACTTTGTGGGCATTGTCGTTGATTTTCTCAATTATTTGAAAGGGACCATCTCCTCTTGGATTGAGTTTGGATTTTCAAGCTTGTGGAAAACTTTCCTTGCCAAATGTATCCATACCCAATCTCCCACTTCAAATTCCACGTTCCTTCTAGCTTTATCATGTTGTTATGCATATCTTTGGTTTTGCAAGTGAATGTTTTCCCTTGCCTTGCCTTGCCATGTAATTGCTTAACCAAATCAGTCTTCTTTGCACCATCTAAACTTCGCAACTCATTCAAAGGTAAAGGAGTTAGATCAAGAGGAGTCAAAGGATTAAATCAAATATCAATTCAAAATGAAAGAAACGAGTGGAAGAATGAACACATGCATTGCATGCAAACACAACAAAGGGTAAACAATCTTTTCATGATTTCAAATTTATTTTAATTATGGCTCTTAGCATAGTTCCTAATGTCCTATTGACTACCTTAGTTTGCCCATCAGTTTGAGGATAGCAAGTTATAGAAAATAGCAATTTTGTGCCCAACTTTCCCCATAACACTATCCAAAAGAGACTTAAAAATTTTGTATCCCTATCTCTCATAATAGTTTTTGGAATGCCATGAAGTCTCACCACCTCTTTGAAAAACAAATTTGCAACATTAGAAGCATCATCAATTTTTGAACATGTAATGAAATGTGCCATTTTTGAAAGTCGATCAACTACCATAAGAATTGAGTCTTTATATCTCTTAGTTTTTGGCAAGCCAAGCACAAAATCTATTGATACATCTTCCCATGGAACTCTAGGAATAGGTAAAGACATATAGAAACCATATGGTTGGAGAGTAGATTTGGCCTTCCTACACATAATGCATGTTTCACACACCCTAGCCACATCTTTCTTCATATGCGGCCAATAGAAATGTTCTTTCAAAATAGCTAATTTTTGTTATTCCAAAATGTCCCATCAAACCACCCCCATGGCTCTCCACAACATGTAATTTACTCGAAGAGCATTTTGAAACACACAATTTATCCTCCTTAAACAAATAACCATCATGCAAATATAAATTTTCACATGGATTCTTCTCACAAGCAACATACCACTTCTTAAAGTCATCATCATCCATATACAACATTTTTATGAACTCAAAACCATGCAATTTAGCTTCAAGAGTGGATAACGAAGTGTACTTTCCAGAGACTACATCCACCACCACATTTTCTTTACTTTGTTTCTATTTGATGATGAAGGGAAACATCTCTATGAATTCCACCCATTTAGCATGCCTCTTACTTAGCTTTTGTTGTCCTTTGAGATGCTTTAAAGACTCATGGTTCATATGGATGACAAATTCTTTTGCCCACAGGTAGTGTTGCCAATGTCCTAAAGACCTAATCAAAGCAAACAATTCGTTGTTATATGTAGAGTAATTCAAAGATGGACCACTCAATTTCTCACTAAAATATGTGATTAGTTTGCCTTCTTGCATTCATAAAGACTATGTTTTGTTTTGAAAATATTTTTCCACTCATCACCTTCCTTCATTCTATTTTGGTGGTAACCATTTTTCAAATCAATTTTGGTAAAACAAACACTCCCACTTAATTCATCAAGCATGTCATCCAATCTAGGTATAGGGAAGTGATATTTTACCATTATCTTGTTGGCTGCCCTACTATCAACACACATGTGTCACGTCAAATACTTCTTTGGAGCCAAAAGCATGGGGACTGCATATGGACTTAAGCTTTCCCTCACAAAACCTTTCTCTAGGAGTTCCTCCACTTGACGTTGTAGCTCTTTTGTCTCTTCCGGGTTTGTCTGATGCAGCCTTATTCGGAAGTAATGCACCCAGAATGAAGTCAATTTGGTTCTCAATGCCATGAATAGGTGGTTAACTCCTTCGGAAGATCTTCTAGAAATATGTCCTCAAATTCCTGCAAAAGAGAATTAATAGCACTTGGATAAAAAACGTTAGACTCATTAGAAGAAGATATCAAAGAATGCTTAAACATAAGCAATGCCACAGGTCTCATATTCACAAAAGCATCTTTTGTTTCTCTTCATTTTGCATAGAAGCTCACTTTCTTTTCAATTTTGTTTTCTCAATCTTCTTTTTTTTCTCTTCTTTCCTCTTATTACTTGTTTCAGCTTTTTCTGTCTCTTCCTCTCTTTTTTTCTCTTTCAATTTCATTCCACTCTCATTTTGTTTTCTCTCAACTTCTTTTTTCCCCCTTTGTCCTTCTTTTCTTTCTCCTCATTATACTCTCTCATCTTATCAAGAAGTGTCTTTTGATCCACATAAGCCTCATGTGGTTTCAAGGATTTCAAATGAATTCTTTTTCCAACAAATTCAAGTGTGTATTTGTTCTTGAAGCCATCAAATGTCACCTTTCTATCATATTGCCATGGCCTTCCAAGCAACATATGTGTTGCTTGCATGGGTCCCACATCACGTAACACTTCATCACTATACTTTCCTATGGAAAAAGAAATCTTAACTTGTTCGCCCACTTTCACTTCACCACTATCATTTAACCATTGTAGCCTATATGGTTTTGGATGATCTATGCATGATAATTTTAATCTATCCAGAATATACCTACTAGCAATATTAACACAACTTCCACTATCTATAATCAAACTACAAAATTTTCCATTAATGAAACATCTAGAGTGGAATAGGTTCTCCCTTTAGACATTTCCCTCCTCCTCTTTTTTGAGCTTAGAACCCTTCTAATCATCATATGGAGTTGTCCCTCAATAGGGTCATTTTCATCACCATCATTTGCATCACAACAATTTCCACTCCAATCTTCATCCTCCTTCTCACTACAAGACTCCACATTATCCTTATTAATCATAATAATGACCCCCTTATTTGGATAATCGGGTGCATCATGTCCAAAACCATGGCATTTAAAACATTTGACATCTCTAGCTCTAGTAGGAGTGTTTTGAGCTTTACCTTTATCTCCAAATGTACCCTTAGTTTCATTCACCTTAGGCTTTGACTGTTCCTCCTTGGTGGTAGGCTTAGTCACTCCTTGCTTCGTTTTAAGCCTTGAATTTGTGGTCTTGCTAGTTGAACTTCCATGGCTTGAAGATTGAAAGGTCTTTCCATAGTGTTTTCTCCTATTCTTGACTTGTCATTCAATCTTAAAGGCCTTTTGAACCATTTCCTCCAAGTCATCATAGTGTTGCAATTCAAGTATATCTCCTATCTCCTTGTTCAATCCATGTAGAAAGCTTGCCATATTTACCTCAGGTTCCTAAACACAAGATTGCTTCTATTCATTGCCATCTCTATCTCATTGTAATAAGCATCAACACTCATTGTCCATTGCGTTAGAGTTTGGAGTTTATGTTGAAGATCTCTTGGGTAATGTTTAGGCACAAATCTTTTCCTTAGCTGCACTTTCATGTCTTCCCAAGTCTATATGGGTGGAGCATCTTGCCTTCTTCTTGCAATTAACAAGTGATCCCACCACATAACAATGGCCAACTTAAGCTTCTTTTCTTCAGAAAATCTATGGCACTCAAAGATTGAATTGACCCTTCTTTCCCAATCCAAGTAAGCTTTTGGATCATCTCTATCATAGAAAGGTGGCACCGTTAGGCTTCCAATATTTTTGTCAATGTCATTATCTCTTCTTTGCCTCCCATCATCATATTCATCTTCATAATCGCCTTCATTACTATCATCATCTTCATATTGCTCTTGCACATGTCTTCTTCTAGGTGGTACTCTTGGATGATTACCCCTTAACCTTCCTCTTTGAGGTAGTTGATTTCTCAAAGGAGGTTGAGGATCCAATTCATTGCTATTCGCCCTTTATTCCATTTGTTCCATCCTTGAATTAAGATCAATTCTCATCTTATTGATGTTGTTAGAAATGTCTCTTGACATCTCTCATCACCTCTCTTGTCACATCCATTGAAATCTTTTTCATCTCCTTCAAAAGGTAGGAAATTCCTCCATGATCTTCACCTATAATTGAAGCTTGTGATGAAGGAGAAGCTTTCTTGTTCATCATTCTCTCTTTCACTCATGTATCACTCTTAGTATTGGCTTTTTCTTCACTCATTCAAGCTTTCCACTCTTGCCTTTCCCCCCTCAAACTCCACTTGAGGTTCTTAATTGATTCACTTAACAATATCAATCACTCAAGGTAAGATACCAAAGCAATCAACACAATTCAATCAAATAGTCAATAAAGAACTAGCTTACAAGAATCAAAGAGTTGAGAAAATATGTCAATCAACACAATTCAAGTGATATGAAACTTAGAATCCAAGGAAATAGATGATAGGCATTATAACAAACACCTATACGTTAAAGAAATTTGTGATAAAAAATCTTTGCAATTAGCAATTTTAACAAAGCCATTTGAATTTTGCATCAATCAATGGAAATTCAACTTTCAATTCAATCAAAAATCCCCTTCAAACCTTTAGTTGTTCAAATATAACAAGATTTTAATGCAATTCAACGTTTTGAATCACTTTTTTTTCCAGATTTTCTTGCAACTTTTCTCACCTCTTGATTTTCTTTCTTTTGTCTCTATTTTTGTTGTTCAATTTGGGGCTATAACTTTCTTTCTTTCTTTCTTTTAATTTTATATTTTTTGTTTATATAGATGGAAGAAGAAGAACAATCACACAACATATTAAAACCTTTGTTTTTGGCTTTAGGTTACATCCACACAACAAAGATCACAAATAGAAAAGTAAGATAGATGTAGAAGAACAAAATCACAAAACAAACACTAGCTCATGAGATTTCAATGAAACAAACATGATCCAAGCACACAATGAAAATAATTAAAGATAGTCAAACCTTATATGAAGAACCTTAGCTCTGATACTAAAAGATGATGTAATATTCTAAATTGAAGTTTTGAGCATTCAATCAAATCCAAATTTCACACCAAAGTTGACACAGGATTTCATGTAAAGTTTGTTTTGGTTAATTAGAATGACCTATGAAGCAATTCTTCATCAACCATCCTCTTGATCTGGAAGACATATCTATACCTCAACCAAAGTAATTGAGCCCAATGTAATCACTCAAGAACTCTAGAAGCATTACCTAAGATCTCACTCAAAGATTAAAGATGATCCAAAAGTTGGTTCTCTCAAAGAGATGAATTGGTTTGTAATTGATCAAATATTATTTTGAATACAAAATAAGAAGTATTTATAGTAGAAGATCACCCAAGGCTTAATTACATCGATTTAGGATGTTAATGACTGAATACACCCTTAAGAATATGAAGAAAGACAAGTAAAAATCGAGCAAACAAAGATTAAGTCGTGGCTGGAAAAGTTTAGTTCGGTCCCAGGTGAGTTATGTCTGGCGCCAACTACTTCAATTTCCCCCCCCCCCCGGGCACTGCGTCGATAGAGGGAGCCTTGAGAACTCTCTAGAATGTGGCTGTTTTTGGAACAAAATAGTCAGGCGGTGGCTACAAATGGTCTAGTTTCGGATTGCCTATCTCCTACATGGTTTCTTCACTCTTTTGGCTCCATTTCATCAAGTTTTCTTGTAGTTTTGAATTCCTTTCATCTTGGTTGCATTCTTGACATGAAATGGAGCTTTTTAACCTTTTCAATAATGATATATTCCAAAGCATTGAATCTTTTTTTATTTTCATCAAACTTATCATTATTGAAGATGGCCTCAAAATCAACTTGTGCATCATTCTTTTGAAGCAATGTGATGAAAGCTGTCATGATCCTTGAAGCCCTTTCCCTTGTTATTGGACTTTGAGGCATTGAGGAAGCTTGGACTATATCAAAACTTGATAGGGGTTCTTGATTAACTTCAATTAGGGCTTTCAATCACTTAGGCTAAGGTGTTGAGTTGCCTACCAAATCAAGACATTGGTTGATGTTTGCAAAATAACATGGGAGCATATAACTAGTTTGAATCTTAACTAACTCAAAAGTTTTCTAAGCATCTCAATTTAAAATTTAAATTTTTTCAATTTCCTCCTACCTCCTTCAATATAGATGCCATTGTTGATCAATCTGGCAAAATCAATAGGCATTTTCCCCAGGACGTTCGGGATCAAGAATGTGGGACGAAAGATGCCCTCGTGATGAAATGGAAAGTGAAGGTGAAAATTTAAGAAGTAGAAGAGCAAGAAAGGAGAGACAAATAAAAAAGGAATGCAAACTAAAGATTATCTATCTTGATGACACTGATAATGAAGAAGTAGATGCCATCACAGGATAGGTTCCAATACAAAATAAAGAAGACTTTACCTTGCCACTCCAAAACCCCCGAAATTGCAAATAGGAAATGGAAAAGTTTTCTGCAGGTATTCTACCAGTCTCTATTGTTATCCCTTGCATGATGTTCAATTATGCAAATGATTTTCACGCATTGGAGAGACTAGAAGTTCCATGCATTGGGGTAATGTCAGCCCCTTTTGTGGAACAAAAGGGAAGTGATGAAAATGGTAGAAGCCTTCCTCTGTCTCAATCAGAAGAGGTTCTGAATTGGCAAACTAATAATGCCAGAGCTCAAAATAACCTCCTTTCAAAGCTGGATTCAAATATCGGCTGAGTTGCTTTAGAGGTAAAAGAAATCAGGAGGAAAATCCATAATTTGGAACAAGCAATGCAAAAAATGGTGAGTAAAGTGCAAGATCTTGATAGAGAACTGAGACAAATAATCCAGCATTGGAAGATCGGTCAAGAATTCTTTACCGAAGAATCTAAGATCAGGAAGCTCAAGAAGGAAATTCAAGCCTGTCAAAAGCCTATATTCATTCCTCAGGAATCAACTACGTTCTACTCATCTTACCACCCATCTGAATCAAACATTTCAAGTCCTCCTTCCTTGTTTACATCCAAGCCTCTCGTAAATATCCCAGTTCCTCATTTTACTCCTTCCATCTTCCCAACTTCAGTAGAAAAAACAAAAACTAAAAGGAAAAAGGGGAAAATCTCTCCTCTGAATTAGTTGCCTTGAAAAAGAATCCTTTGAATATCAATTAACTATTATGGGAATAGGTCATGAAGAGGAAAAGACGGATTCTCCAGATTGTAATGAAGGTAAGACAGAAGATGAATATCCATCTTCTGATGGCAGTACTGACCTCAGCAGTTTTTCAGATCTAGAAGAAGAATAGACATATATTTCACATGTTCTCATGGAAAATGGAGTAGGGTCATCTGCATCACCAGCATTAACTGTGTAACAATCTTCGGAAGCTAATGAAGTCAACATGGAAGACTCATCTCAAATCTTCCAAACCGAAAAATTACCTTAGGGTTTACTTTTTATGATATTCCTATACATAGTAGAAGGGATAGCAAGCAGGAAATAATAGTTTGGCTACACCTTCAATTGGTGAAAGGTAGCAATTTAAGACTAGTATTGGTTAGCTTTGTTCAAGGTTTGTTGGCCTTTTAAATGGTTGGTTCATCAATTTATGTAAGTACCGACAATTAATTTTACTCCAATCTGAAACTGTGGAGGATGTGGTGTGTATTATCCATAAGGAATTTGTGGGAGATCCTACTTTAAATTCAACAACAAAAGCAACAAGAATTTTTCAGCATGAAATGCTGTTCATTAAAGAATAGGGATCTAAATGATCCCTAGTCTTAAACAAGTGTTTTTGTCTTCTCTTCCACAGGGATTCCAACCTGGGATTCAAAAGTTGATCCAATCTTCTGATAGACCCTTAACTAATACAAGGTTAGGACAGCTGCATCAATTTACAATCACCACTTTAAACAAGCTTTGTGAACAACAAAAATCTATTTCAAAATTTTTGAAGAAATAGAAAGTTATAAAGAATGTTTTAGAAACCTAGAAGTAGGTTGCAGAGAAAAGTGTGAATGCACAAAGAAAAAATGAATGTCTTTCGAAAAAAGAAATTACAAAAAGAAATTAAAGAAATCTTTGAGATTTTTCAAAAGAAAATCTGGATAGAGGCCTAAAACAGACAGATGTTTTACTTGTAAACAAAAGGGTCATTTTTCTAGGGATTGAGCCAAGAAGCAAGCTAAGGCGGCTAAGATTGTCTCTTAATTTATGATAAATCATCCATAATCTGATATGGAATCTGTTTTTTTCAAAGCAAAGTAAGCCATATAAAGAGATAATATTTGCTCTTGCAGAAACTCACTTTGAATTAGAAGAAGAAATCCTTCCCATTTTTACATTAAAATCTTGTTATGATATTTAAAGAATTCTGGCATCCGACCAATTCTTTTCTCCTCATTTGCAGCTTAGCATTTTGGCTTCCAAATATGCAAAGCCAAAAGAGGCAATTAGATTCTTGGCTACAAGAGCCTGATGCACTATAATGAATCATGAAATCTTGCCCTCAGACTACTGGAAAGAGTCTGTAGAAAAATTTCAAGCCCCTAACTAACAAATTTTCAGTGCAAATTTGATCTCTAAACAACCTGTAGGCATCAAATTCTTTCCAAATTGTGTTTTGTGGTTAAAACTATATGGTAATAAATTACATGTGAAAGATATCTCAATCGGGTGAGATGCTTATATTCAGGCGGGTTAAGATATAAGCATTTTTTTCAGTCATATACGTCTTTAACCAAGATGTTTCTATTTTTGATCCTCTATCAGACTATTCAAAAGTTTCTAACAAATTGACGTCCTTGTGTACGAAATCCCATGAATACTTCAAGCATCCTTGTTTCTAACAAATTGACGTCCTTGTGTACCAAATCCATAGTTGCTAACAAATTCTCCATCGTTAGCCTGTTATACTTCCTCCTCAATCATTGAAATTTCTTTCGATGGTGAAATCTAAATCTCTTCAGATGCGTGTTTTCCATGGAATGAGGGGGATTTCCATGACAATAGAGATGAGGTTTTCATGTTCCCTATCCTCTTCCTTTGCCCCACCTATAATCCTTGTTTCTTCAACAATAATGAATTGTCTTCCAATTCTTTTTCCAAAGACATTCTTGGCACTTGTATCTTGAATTGATTTCTTCCATTGTCCACTTACGGTTTTTATTATTGTTATTATTATTATTTTTAAATAAAGAATTTTCCCCCCCAAAGAATGATTTTGCTTTTTGAAAAAAAGAAAAGATTACTCAAATATATATTTTTAAAATAACTCCAAGATTTTTTTTGTGTAATTTAAGAAAACAAGGAACAATGAAATAACAAAAGATTTGATTTTTTTTAGTGGAACAAAATTCAAATTAGAAGAAGAAAAATTCATCAAAGGAACACAAATAATAAAGATAGTTCATGTACAGTCGACCATCTCAAGCCTAACCTCACTGTGCTCTAATAGGCCTGTCAGGTTTCATGATCGGCACCAGATTTATTTTCAGAATGGAAAGTAACTAAGGTAAGGTCCTGACAAGTAACTAAGAGAAATTTTAAACTATTCAGAAGGTAAAATCAGAACTTTAAAGATAACTAGTAGGTGCATTGCCCATTTATACTTGGATTCAAAAGATTTTCATAACATAAAATCATACTACTTAGGTTTGAACTATACATCCAATATTTACGACATATTAGGAATCATAAGTTACATTCCAAAGGTAATAAAAAAAGGGAAGCAGGTTAAGGGAAAGGAAGAGGAAATTCGGCTAGGGCAGGGGTATGCCAGTGAAGGTTGAAAGTGCCATCCTATCGGCAAGGTGGGAAAGACTGTGACAACTAGTGATGGAGGTGGGCTGGAAAAGTGATTTTTCGTTTTTTTCCCCTCTTAGACAGGTTAAAAAGCTTTCAAAAACAATTTTTCCAAATTTAGACAAACGGTGTAAGAAAAAATTGTTGAGTACCAGAAAAACTGGAAAAAAAATGGATTAGGGTTACCAAAAAAAATGATTGAAGGATAAAAAAAACTAAAAAAAAAAGTTTTTATCCAAACTTGTAAAAACAAAAAAGGTAATGAACCAAAAGTATCAATCTTAAACTCAATTAATTTTGTATATCAAGAAAATTTCCAAACAATTGAAGCAAATTCCATTTTAAGTCCATTTCCAGAATCGCCCTTATTACTCCGTGTGCATGATCACGACTATCCATCCTCAACCCCTGAATATGACATGGTGCACTATTCTCGGGGTACCATTGTGGCCATGTGGTGAACTCCTCTAACATGTTGTACCTCCAATCATGTTTCAAGGAGCACCCTCATTTATAGTTAATCGAGTAAATACCCAAGGGTTCGTTAGCCCTGTACTTTCCCGTCCCTTGCATTTTCCCCAAATTAACTTTCTAGCCATAGCACATTTTCATATTACTATGTTATGTTCTCAGAAAAGGTAAATATCAAGGGTCCGTCAGCCCTATGCTTTCCCATCCCTTGTAGGTACCCCAAATTAACTTTCTAGTCGGAGCACATTTTCATATATTACTAGGTTATGTTCTCAGAATATGTGAGAGTTTAGATGACTAAGTAGATTACCATATATATATATATATATATAGTTGTATTAGTCTCAACTAGTTGGATTCATTCCCTAGGTTTTGTGTTGGGGTCACCCCGGACATGCCCTAATTCCATTTCAAAGGCTCCTTTGGAGCTTCAATCATTTAATCCATAAATCTTAGGAAAAATCCTTTTTATTTGATCTCTTATTTGAAAGTGAGTTTGATTTTCTTGAATTAGGGCTTTGAAGTACTCACAAAGTTTTGTAAACCTCATACTTAGAACATGGAGGAATACTTGATAAATTCATGAAGTTGAATACATAACCTTAAAATTCTTTCACAAGGAAGACAAAATTGTAACAAAATTTAGTTCAAGATTTTATAAAGAATTCATGCGAAACTTTACTACAATTTAAATTTGAGCTTGTAAGGAAATTCATGCTTTATGAAGTTTTCAATTTCCTTGGAACTGTTTTATCCAAAATCTCAATAGACATAAAGGTATATAAGTATAATTTGAAGTTTTCCAGTTTATTTGGTAGGAAATATTTGTTCCACAAAAATTCCTTTAAAGTTCAATTGAGAGTATATATAATTGTATATTCCTGACTATGATTGATCATAGCCTAAGAAATTTGTTCCAAAACTATCTTACACTTATAATAACCAGATTAGGGACTTTAAACAATACAAATTAGGTTAGAAATGCTTGTTTATGGCATTAAGCCATAAACAGACAGCCCAGGTCCAATTTGGGTTTTGGCAATTTTGTTCAAATTAAGAATAACCAAATCCTTAATTAGGTTTTAGAGGCTTCTTAAAGTTTTGTTTTAGCCCAATCCTTGGTTTAAGGTATTCTTAAAACTTTGGACAGCTTTGGTCTTGGTTTTAAAATTTGGTAAACTTTGATCCAAATGGTACAATCCACAGTTATAACCATACTGATCATTTTTCCAAAGTTCAATCAAAATCAAAAAATCCCTAAATTCATATTTGTAACAAAAAATCATACTATTTATGTAAACTCTAATTGAACTCACAAAAATAATTCATGGATTGTAAAAATTGCCATATCTTAACAATATGGTCAACAAAAGTTCTTCGTATAACATCAAAGCATAAATTTAAACAAGAACTAAACCAATTTACCACCCATATCCATCCATGAAAACCGAACTGCCCCTCATCCATTTTTGCAGAAATTTCATCATTTCAACTCCATAAATCAACAACCAAACTCAAACCTCAACTATCAAACCATTTCCCGAACCATCAACCAAGAATTTTTGTCTTTAAAATAAAATGGAATCAAACCCTAGCATGAAAGGATTATTCACAACTTGGGATGATCAAACAAGGTTTAAGATGTTGGATTTGAAGAATCAAGGTAAGACTTCGGTGGTTGGAATAAAACTTGGCTTGAATTCCTCCTTTTCCTTGCCTTTCCTTCCCAGCTTCTCCTCTCTACTAACCCTATTTTTGCTCTGATTTGCAGGACAAAGAAATGGCTCTTGAAGATTTAGTCTGGATGTGATATTGGTGGTAAGAAGGGTGATAGTTGCGTGGTGGTGATAAGTGGCAAATGGGTCATGCAAAATTGCACCACCTGATTGGTCCATGCAATCTTTTTGTTTTTTTTTTTTTTAACCAAGGGTAAAATAGGAGAAATTAAGGGCCAACTTGGTGTCCAAGATTCTGCATATCTCATATTTTATATACAGATATACATGTGTGTGTATATATATATATATATATATATATATATATATGCATAGGTTGAGTGGAGGTTAGGGTATGTAATTAAGAAGATAGAGAAGGGCATTTAGGTCATTCTAGCAATAAGTTTGGAGAGAAAATTTTCACAACTTTCTCAACCAATTTCCAAAACTTATTCTACTAAGAGATGACTTTCTTTTAAAATAAACTTTGGATTAATTGGATAAGAATTGGTCAACCAAATTGGACTCTAAAAAGAGGGACTAAACTATCTAAAATTCTTAAGGACAAATTTCTTAATAAAATTCTTCAAAATTCTAAACTTTCTTATTTAAATTATGCGATGAAGTTATCTAAATTCATATAAAATATTTAAAATGTAATTGACCAAGTATGAATTATGCAATAACAAAACTCATTGTTTATTTAACAAACTATTTTCATTTTCATTGATTTATATATAGTACATTAAGCATGAGATTTTACAAGTTTCGTTTGTTACAAATATATCAAAGGTCCATTAAATATGCATGAAATATATGTAAATTTAAAGTGTTATCAAAGACCCCATAGTTATCCAATTTAAATCT
>JAWZTD010075473.1:0-10535 GCA_035221335.1 Echites panduratus | reverse complement strand
TTTGCTATGCGATTTTACATACAGTAGCAAGTGCGAAAGTAACGGGCGTTTAAATTTTTTTTCCAAATCAAAACGAAAAATTCAGGCATACATCAAAACCATTCTCAACATTTTTTTTCTCTCTCCTTTCTCTCTCTTCTTCCACCGCCACCTGCTCCCTCTCACGGTTGAATTTTATTGTCGGTTTAGAAAAAAAAGAAGAAGCCACGTTTGTGAAGTGTAAAGCAAAAACTTGTAAAGCAACAATAGAAAACACACAATACCTGGGTCTGTCTAGTTTATTCTTTGTGCCCAGACGCACCAATTTTCATTCAACCTTTCACTTTGAGTACATGGGTTTGTTTGAGGATTACAATATACACAATACCTGTGAAGCATTTCCATCCTCCTAGGACCTAGCGGCTCCCATAAAGATTCCCAAACGAACCACCGCCATCAAAGTTAATAATTTATCCCCCATTTCACAATTGCAAAAGCAAAAATTAGGTGAAAAGGTGTTGCAGCCATTTTGGGGTTAGCTGATGGCACCGAGATAGATGTGGGGTTTTGGGGTGATGGAAGCAATTATAGGGAGGTTGTGTCGACTTGGGGAGTGGAGGAAGGTTGTGGGTCTGCCATAGGGAAGCTCAGCGGCTGTGTGGTGGTCGGTGAGGGGTGGCGAGGCAATGGGCAGTGGCGAAACGCCTTTGTATCTAGTGGGAAAGGTCACTATCTGAGATGGGTGTTTACCGGAGGTGTAGATCTATGAGATATGTGCGGCGCGAAAATTAAGGATGATGATCTTTCCCAATTCTCGGGAAAATTTTACAAGTGATTCATCATTTCTTTCTTTCTATTTTATTTTCATCCTAGGCCTTTTCCAAGTTGAAATCTCACATTACTTATTTCTGGATATATCTGGCCATATATATAAAACATTGGTAATAGTGACTCTAACAATTATTGAATCAAACACTTTCCTTACTTAAGTTTGGTTTTACATCACAA
The DNA here is from genome assembly GCA_035221335.1 of Echites panduratus. Classification (NCBI taxonomy): domain Eukaryota; kingdom Viridiplantae; phylum Streptophyta; class Magnoliopsida; order Gentianales; family Apocynaceae; genus Echites; species Echites panduratus. Next base: position 9,548 of record JAWZTD010075473.1, on the reverse strand, counting down.
CTCTTAACTCAAGCATCGAGTCAAAATAGGAATTAAATCCGAAATTCCAATTTGTTGATTCGTGATTTTAATTCTCTCTTTGTTTTGACCCTCAGTGTCATTTTACATTGGGTTGTTATTGTGGTGTTTCGAGGCAATGTTCACGTTATAATTTTCTCACTGAGTTTTGGATACGGTTCATAACGATTCATGAGAGCTCACCATAATCATTCTACCAATTCCATTACATATAAAACCATGAACAGACCTTGCATTCTACCCTTCACTGACACCTTGAAAATCTGTTACGTCCCGCCTTACTTTCATAATACCAGGTCATCTCTTGACACTGTACCCAATCCCAGCTAACATAGATTTCCAGTTTATTCTAGCAGATGTCTGATAACCCATTGCTAATCTCACACACTTTACCTCAAACTAATAGCTAAAATCCATGCTAACAATTCTACAATATAGAAGGCAAACAAATCAAATGTACAATTTCTGGTAGATGCAAAAACAAGATTGTAATCGTGTAATTGCACATTGGATAAAGTAACATTATCTACATTTATCAAGACAAAACTGAAATCTACATTCAAAAATCCAAAAAAGAGAAGCAATTTGCCCTCACATCAATCTGTTCTCTCCTCTTCTATGTTTGGAAGGTCATCAACAGATCTGGACGCATCTGGTTTTTCCCGGTTGCTAGCGAACCTTGCAAGAGCACTATATCCAACAAAGTTTTCAGGTGATGATATCAACCCCATCGCTGCTACACTACTTGCCGTTGCATCAATATCCCTTGTTCCAAGGTAAAGACCTCTACTTCCAGCCACAAGTATGCTTTGCTTCTCATCACTATTGGTCAAGATAGAAGGGAGCACATCTATCAGTGGTGGGCTTGATTGATTAGAGCTACTGCTGATAAGCATTCGAAGTGTCTCTCTTGCACCCTTCTCTACCATTGAATCTGCTTCAGGTATTAGTGGGCTCACTAAAGTAGGATGTAACGAGGGAATAGTGGTAGACATAGCAGGGCCAGCACTCACCAAATATCCTTGGCCAGAAGAGCATACATCAATTACAGGAATATGAACAATTGGATCACACATCAAAGGTGTAAATGTAGGAATCTGCTGTGAAGTTGGCAGTGAAAGAGGAAATCTAACCAATGGTTCAGGCAGGAGAGGTGGGATATCCAAGGAGGGAATCTCAGACACATTAAGAGGTGTTTTTGATACTAAAAGGTTAGATGACCTAGTAACTGACCGTAAAGATGCAGGTAATGATGGTAATTCAGATGTTGAGAGCGATGTACCTCCAGCTGTGAACTGCAGAGTTGATGCAACAGGAGGGCACCAGCAATAGTAAGGAGAGAAAAGAGATGAACCCACAAGAGGAACTTGGGTAGAAGGGCTCAAGGTGCATGACTCAACAACAGACTTACCCAAAGATGCTATGATGCTTGATGACAAGAAATTATTTCCAGTGGCTTCTGGAAGTTCAATCTCTGAGCAACTTGAACCAGATGCATCTGACTTACTTGAGGATCCCAAAATAAGATTGTCAATGTCTGACATATAGCTGTCCCCACGCCGCCTCAACTTGTCTCTGGCAACACCTTTCAAGGAGGACAAGTTTCTTTGCACACCCTCTTTAAAGGAACTAGACCTAGGGCTAAGACTTCCCTGGTATGATGGCCCATTTTTTGTTCCCTGACTGCTGTTGTGCCTGAATCTTGAAGGTTTCAAAGATACCACTGATGAATGACTATTAAATTGAGAAGATTCAACTGAGGAATTTAAACACGGAGTGATCTTCGATCCCAGAAGATATGCTCGAAGATGAATTGCAAAACTGTCTAGGCGTGATTCGCTGATTCCAGTTAATTCTCCCAGAGAAGGTTTTCTCTGAAGTAAATCCTTCATCTAAACCAGGCAAGAAAAAATGGTTGTTTACAAACTGCAAATAAAAAGGAGAAAATAGAAAAGATAAAAAGGGTGCAATCAGAATGCTTTGCTAATAGAGAGAGCTAGTAAAAGTACCTTTCTCAGTAACTCCATCCCTAGGAGCTTAGATTTTTCAGAACACCAAAAGTAAAAGACTTTGTCATCTGGAATTTTGATCGAGAAAGACCTACCAGATGTATCCTCTCTAAGTTCTTCAATATCTGCAGTAATGCATGATGCATCGTTGCTCAAGGTTGTCAGCCTCTCTGCAGAACCATTGTCACCAATAAATGAGATCCACAGCTCAGAGGTAGGCAAAATGCTAAGATTTAAGTTCCCCCTGTAGCAAATGAAAAACAAAAATACAGCAGATCAGGAAAAATTAACATTATGCCTAACAAAATCCTAAAAGGATTAACAAAGCAAAAAACACAACTTAGCAAAAGCTTCTATAAAGTTTAGAAATGACTGGTGCGAAGCTATGAAGTCGTCTCAAAATATCCCTCTAATTGACCCTGGGTAATTCTAAGTGAAGAAGTACACTTCACTTTTGCGCACAGTGAAAAAGGATAATTCTATTGACCCTAATATACTATTGCAAGATCCAAAGGATAACAGTCACAGAGATTCAACCACCATAAGAAAATCTGTGCATCCTTTACATTCATTTCAAATAGTTGAAGCTGCATCTCTATGAAACTCACATCTTACTTTTCCCAAGAGCCTTATGAGCCAGTTCAGAGCATTCATTTGCTACTTCAAAATTATTTTATCTATAAAAGTCGATAAAGGAAAAACACTTGCATTAATTCTAGCAACCCATCTAATAAAATTATTCCCACATGGAAAGTCTCCAGAACCTCCAACATGCATTTCCTTCCTCCGACATTTCCAAGAGGAAAATAGATTATACCTTCTTTCAAAACTAACCCTAAAAAGCTACGGGGAAAAAAAGAGTACATATTTAGGATGTGAGAATCCAGGCTACACACTGCACATAATAAAAAAAAAATATAAAAATCAAACCTATTATCTTAGAAGAAGTGTAATAAAAGTGGGAAAACCAGTATTGTTGCCAACATTTTAGGTTTGAGTAAAGTCATCGGTAAGGAAAATCTACCATGCACCAATTACAATCTAAAAGAGTAAAAATTAAGGATAATCAATTGGGATAGCAAAATTTGGTGCAGATTTGAAATGTAAAGCATAAATGACAATCACTTATAGATTTATGAAGTTATAATGTTGCAACCGAAATGGAGCTTCGGAGAATCACAGGAATACAATGGCAGAAAGCATGTACAACATTAACTATTAAATTAAGGCAATAGCTAAAGACAAAAATACCATTCATTCAACTACAGAGAGAGAGAAAGAGAGGGTGGGCGGGGGAAGAGGAAGGTAAAAAAAGGATAGATCAACCAATCACCCAGGTATGCACATAAAAATAGGAGCATGAAGCTACCTTTACTTCTTCTTAATTCAGAGATCATAATAGTATACGCCCACTTTCCCTACAAGTCAAAAGACATTCATTTGGACGGATGAAAGCTGCCACCATTAGCAATTCTATAAACAGACCCATGCAACAATAGCTTATCAACTAAAAGCAGAGGATAATGAATGAATTAAATCAATTTTAATTTTCAACAGTTTAATATCAATTCAAATACATCAAATACTCCGCAGAGATGAGGCCATAGAAAGAAATAGAAACATACAAAACATAGGAGCAAACAATGAACATCATCATCTAAACACCGAACAGGTGGAAAAACCATTATTGACATCGTAATGAGACAGCAAATCATTACACACAAACACATCATTGTAAAACAGAACATGCAGCATCTAGAAACCAAAGTTATCCACTCAGTTAGAATTAAATGATTAGAAGGAAAGGTCCACTCATCTCCATTGCAAACCATTAGAATAAAGAATATTTCATAACACCAACCTCCATGGTGTCTCCACAAGCCAAATGCACCTCTCCTAGCTATGAACAGTCTCATATCAAGATGAGTGGTTTAAGATAGAATCCAGCATGTAGTACCGATCAAGAGATGGTTAAGATACGTCTGCAATTCATGTACAAGACACTCAAAATATGAACCCTAAACAACTTAGGGATCAGAAATTCAACTTTTCCTAGAACTATTACTACTAAGAAGATTGAAAATAATCCATATACATCTCAAACAACATAGAGATTAAGTGTTTTAGTACAAGTCTAAGATACAAATCCTATAGTTAAAGCTAAAGGCAATAATATGCTAGAGATATGTCAACAAACTCAGGCACACAAATGAAGACAGCAAAACACTTGTATATGAATGTTCACCAGGTGCCAGACAAAAAAGGGAACAATTAACATTTTTCAATTAACTTCAGTTGTGTTCACAATAGGAAAGAGAAAAAAAATGCCACAAGATCAAATACAATATCAGTTACAATGAAAAATTACTTGAGATTAAAAAAGAATCACCATTAGGAATGAAAGAGATTCAAGTTAAAACATAGGAACATTGAATAAAACGATAAAAATGAAGGAAAGAAGAAAAAAGTAAAGACTACTTCACTTTCATACCCCACATGAAAATAGGAATTTTACCGCAAGTTTGAAAAAGATCTTTTTCAAAAACTATCAACAGAATGAAAACTTTACATCACGGCCATATACATTTCATAGGCTGAGGTTAAAACTACATTGATATTAAACTATATGGTAAATTGGTTCAGCTATTTCAATGGATACCAGATATTACTACTTATGGTTTATTATCATGTGAAGTATATAACCTCAGTAGTATAAATTGAATTATCTTCAAATGTATTAAAATATATTATCAATCAAAAAATTTATGTCCCAGGACCTAAAAAATTATTCCCATTTTCTGGACCTCATAAAAGGCAGCTAGAACTAAAGCAAATGCTTCCGAAATTATATAAAACAGTCAACTTCATATTTCAAATTACTGTGCTACAGTTAATGGCACAGTATAGTTCAAGGATGTATTCTGTAAATCTAATCTAAACCTTAATAACCAGTTTAATTGGTAACACTAATCACCAAACATACTCTGAACATTACTTGTCAATTGAAGGATCCAAGACAGCACACATGGCACATAATGACATTTTTCCAATAAAACACATTGTTTTATCTCTCAGATATTTCCCTTCCTCCAAATGTAGTCAGAGACACAGTAATGGTAACATGATGTGTTAGTTACAAGAGAATTGTAATACCCAATAAAGAGTATGACAAATGAATAAAAAGAGCCACTCTGGATACATGTAACCAACAAAAGTTTTGCAACTACCTTATAGCAGCTGGGCACAGAAATGTTCCTTGCTTGTTGATCTTCCCAACACGAATAGAAACAAGGGGAATGCACAGGCAACGAGCTAGCAAACCAACCTCCGATGGCTCAAAGTGCTGTTGCATAAACAAGAAAAGGAGTTAATAAAACAATAAACAGAATCTCATACCACCAATGTCACGCACACATGACTATTTGAATGTATTTCAGCCGCTTATCAACCATCTAGAATAGATAGACTTTTGGACATAACTTAAACAAACTTTTGCAAGGGACCTTCAGGTTAATCCCACAAATAAATACCAACCATCTAAAAATTAATCTTAGTACTGTCTGTTAGATTAATACCCCTCTATTTCAAAAAAATCTGGCCATTGTTGGTGGAAAAGTTGGTTTCAAAATATAAATCATTTTTTAAAAAATTGATAATAAATACTTATTCTTTTCCACTTTGCCGTGCCAGTCTTTCTTACATTCACTAAATCCTTAATTTTGTGAGAGAGAATACAGGTAAAAAAACCTATACATATTGTGAGAGGATGCGGCAAAGAGTAAGGTGCCAAAACAAACTACGCTCTATATGGAAATTTATTTCCTGATTGACAGATCAAGGAAATAATAAAACAACAAAAACCTAGAGGAACAGGCTACTATTGAATCTAATAGTTAAAAAAAAAAGTAAAGAAGCTTTTATTTAGGAATTTCTCGAATTAAATGAACCTTTGATCAGGAGCTCTTTGGGAGCTGAAACAGCAACAGCATGCAATCACATAAAGCAAATTTTCAAAAACACACACGGTAAATATAAATATAAACATTGAGAAAAATAAATAAATATAACACAGAGTTAAAGAAGAAATTAATCGAAAAGGTATGATTCAAAATTACCTGGCTCAAGTGTGCAAGCAACCGATCTTCAGCTACACCGGTAGAGACATTTAGCTTGAGCAACGGTTTCAGCCTCTCATCGGCACGACAAGCACCCATAACATGGACATCCAGTGCTCGAAGCCATTGCAAAAGATTATCCTCTTGGTTTCGAGAAAGCAATAAATCATCATCCCCGCCGTCCACGAGAAAATTGGTCAACCTCTCAGTCAGTACCGAACCTCCCGAAACCGAAGAACTCCTCATCGATGAGGTCCTTACATCGGAAGAAAAAGAATCAGCAGTTGAGGTGGAATTGTCAGCGAAATTTTCACCGCTCAACTGATTTACGGTATCCTCGACTTCATCGATTCGGCGGTCGCTCATGGACTGTTGTTCCTCAGAGTTAACCATTGAGAATCTCGATTAATCCTGTATATATCTAATTCAAATGATCCGATGCAAATAGAAACCTAGTCAATGAATCTCCAATTCAAATGATCAATCGATAAATCTCAATAATTAAAAATGAAATTCAATGGTTGATTAACTCGAATCGACAAAGGGAGCGTCGGGAGAGATTAGACAGATAGACAGAGAGATAAGGAGGCTTGAGCAACTCTGATAAAATAAAATTGCGAAAAGTGGAAGTTTAGGGGTTTGCAATCTCTTATATATCTAAAAATAAATAAAATAAAATATCAAGGCCCTACGGATTCCATCTAGGGAAATCCAAACGAATTGAAAGTCGCTTTGGCGTCCGGGTCAGAATCTCTGCGTGTACTGCAATCATGCAAGGGCCTGCCTGCGTCAGCTGACCCCCCAAGTGGGTCCATAAGGATACTGGGACCCACAAGTGGACCAATGCCTTTTTATATTGTCGCCCTCTTTAATTGCAAAATCTGGTTTGTGGTTGGTTGGTTTGATTTTTTTTTTTTTTTTTAAAAAAGCCCTTTTTAGGTTGTGAATACGACCTGAGCAACATTGACGTAACTTTCCTTGGGGGAGAGAAATAACGAGGTTAATTAGAAAATGATTAAAACCTGACGTCATGTGACTATGTGCTGCAGTTGTACATATTTCTTCGTGGGTTTGCCTGGGGCTGAGTTGCTCAGTTCATCTACTAATGGTATCCATTAAATTGATTTATAAAATTTTCATTTGATTTATGATTTTTTAATCGATCCATTTCAGGTCCGATAAACTTAAACTAGGATAAAAGTCCAGCAATACGCTTTCAAGTATAAAATAGTAAAATTAAAATTAAAATTATAATAAGAAAAAGTAATTTAATTAGTCAATTTTCCTTTAAAACCCGTTTGATCTAATTTTTTTTAGTTATTAAAAGTTAGATTTTGTCTTCTATTTTAAAAAGGGGTTTATAATAAAAAGTTAAAAGTTATTTGGTAAATTTGTTTAAAAGTTATTTAAAGATGAAAACTGCTTAGTCAATTTATTTTAAAAGTTATTTAAAAATAAAAACTGTTTGGTCAATTTATTTTAAAAGCTAATTTTTTTTAAGAAAGTTGTTTGACATTAACGTTTCATAAGCAATTATTTTTAATTAAAATTACTATAGAGGACATTTGATTTTGATAAATCAAAATGGTTAATTTTTTTTTGTATATTAATGAATATATCTTTTAACCCTTGTAAGGTGTCAAATACTTCTCATATTAAAATAGCCAACATCCACCAATTAATATTTACCTTTAAATATTATAAAATTCAATATCTATACATTATAATTATGGCCCTATATTGAATTACAAAATAAACATAATACATAATTAAAATCTACACCTTCAAGAGTGAAAAAAAAAGAGTGAGTTCAAATATCAAATTATACAAAATTCAATATATAGAGAATATATTGTCACAAAAAAGAAAAAAGTGCAAGATAGTTTTCAAACTTGTAAGAGCAGATCTGTTTTGGAGAAAAAAAGCAGCTTCTGTGAATGAGAAGTTGTTTTTACCCACCTTCTAAAAAAAGGTCATTTTTGTAAAAAAATTAAATTTTAATAGCTTTTTATAATTTCTATTTGGCCGACCTTTTATCTTAAAATAGATATAAAAGAGTTTTAAAGTTAGGCCAAAAGGGTACTTATTCTCATGAATATTTTCTAAAATTAAAAAATATATATGATACATTATTAGTCTTTAGAAGATATAATAATATTTTAATTTAATAAATATTTAATTAAAGTAAGTATTATTTGTTTATATAATTTTAAATTATTTAATATAAGTGAGTGAATCATGATAATAATAGTTAAACACCATTGTCCCTACGAATATCGTCTTGGGTTGGAACCTTGCTTGCATTCACAAATAACATATACGGGCTTTATATTAAAAAAGTTTTTTTAAAAAATCACCATTAAAATAGATTTTAACTCACTGATGTTTAAAAAGTAATTTATAAACTATATTAATGTTAATTTCATGCATTTTTGTAATTTTATATTTCAAAATGCAATTTATTAATATTTTAATCAATTGTTCAGTTAAATAATTTAAGTATAATTTTTTCTTATAAATAATTTAATCAAATCTCGATTGGATATAATAAAAGTAAAAGTAAAATTGTAATTGATGGAAGTAAGTGAACGTTTTATCCATCACACATCGAGATTAATATCTTTTCTTAATTCAATAATAATAATTTATTATATTATTATATTTATAAAACTTATTATTAAAATATATAAATTATTAATTTTATTAAATAATTTATTTTATTTTATAATTTTATTAGCTGTCTTACTTACTAATAAGATAGACAGATAGATAGATTTTTTTAAAAAAAAATTTTAATTTTTATATAAAAGATTTATTTTATAGTTTTTTTTTCATAAATAAAGATATATTTTTAAAAAAGATGAAGAATCTAAAATAAAAATGGGAGTTGATTTGTTTTCTTAGGCTTTTCGTTTTTATGGGGTTAGCAACCGAAGGCTTTAATGCTTTCCTTTTCGTTTCTTTTTTATTTAGTTTTATAATTGTTTATTTGTAGTTCACACATGTGAAGCTAGGATGCATTTATAAATTTCTTTCATTAAATCCCTGCCTTATACTTGACAAGTAGATCGATTAGCTGTCTTACTTTTAATATAGTAAGATTGGATTAAATGGAATAATAATCATTTTTAATAAATATTTATTTCTTGATATTTAAATTTAATCTTGTTTACTATTTATATTTTTAAATAATATATTTACTATAAATGTATAATAAATCATAAGATATAATAATATAATATATAAAATAATCTACTCATTAGGTTAGGTTTACATTGAGATAGTTTGATTTGGTTAGTTTATTATCAATTTTTCAATCAACTCATAATGATTGATTATAATAATTTGCTAATTGATCAATTGTAAATTTTAATGTATAACTAAATCAAATCAAGTCCCTTACAAT
>JAWZTD010075154.1:0-31299 GCA_035221335.1 Echites panduratus | reverse complement strand
TTGATGTCATTTTTCAAAGAAGATCACTCCAAGATGAAGTGGTTTCAAGCAAGCCTTTCAATGTCATCAAAGCTCAAGAATTTAATAAAGTTAAGAGAGACTAAGGAGCTTCAAAATACATTGAAAAGAGGTTAAAAATCAGCTTGGAGGACCAAATAATGGACCGTGACTAGCCATGTGTTGCATGAATAATTTTTCAGAAATTTTGGTCACTGTGTCTTAGGTGTTTATTTGACAATTTAATTTTAAGTAAGGGTTTTTATGTATTTTTGCTTCTTATTAGGTTTGAGTAGCTTATTGATATAATTAGAACATTGTAATGTATCTTCCCCTAATCATCTTTTTATCAAAAACAGAAACTTCCCCTTGGTGGCTGAAATTAAGATCAAACATGATCTTTCTTGTGAGTTTTTGCTAGAACCCTGCTTGTAGAACTTCTTAGGGCTTTTCTACACTTGGGTTAAGGTGTGAATTGTCTACCGAACACAAGTCATTGGTTGATGTTGCATGACGACATAATGAACTAACCATAATCTTTGATGAAGTCTTGGGTAAGTTTTTCAATTGATGTGTTTATGTTTGATAAAGAAGGTTTCCTTGCATGCATCACCAGTGGTGTCCACCTTGCTATTCGACATGTGGGGGATGGATCTAATGGGAAAGTTCCCAAAAGAATGAGGTGGAACAGAACACCTTGTGGTGGCAATAGATTTTTTCTCAAAATGGATAGAATTCAATGCGTTGGTACACCCATCTGAGCAGAATGTACTAAATTTCTTCCATGACCAAGTCCTATGTCGTTTGGGAGTCCCAAGAGATATGGTCAAGCACCATGGAACCCAATTTTCCTCTAGATTCACCTCCAAATGCAAAAGGCTCAAAATAGAACACTGGAAGTCTTCCATAGCTCACCCTCAAGGAATGGCCAGGCGCAGGCCGCTAACAAGCTGGTTATCATTGCATTAAAGAAAAGTTTAGAGGGGAGCTAGAAGGTGGGTTGATGACCTCGTGGTCCATTCGAACTTCTGCTAGGGGCCAATAGGAAAGAGCCCTTTCTTATTTGTGTACTGTTTGGAATCTATCGCTCCAGTGGAAGTCATCATCCCCACCTCCCGCATCTCACCAATCGATGGGGAAGGAAAGGCGAAGGCAAGACAAGGTGACCTTGACCTTTTGGAAGAAAGAAGAATAAACTCCTAAATTCAAATGGAACAATACAAGAAGAAAACTAAGGAATTTCATAACAGGAAAGTGATCTCGAGGGAACTTTAAGTAGCAGACTAGGTACTCAAAAAAATCAAGGCCACAGGACAAAAAACAAACAAGGAAAAACTCATGCAAAATTGGGAAGGCCTATACAAGCTAGCCAAGGAGATTAGGAAACGAACCATCCTCTTAGAAAGGAAAGATGGGCAAAAGTTGGTAAACCCATGGCACTCTGATCACCTAAAGAAATATGATGTATAGATGCTTAACATAAACTTAAGAATATGAAGGGCATAGCTAATGTAGACTTCTTTTCTTATGACATTGTTGCCTCTAAGTTACCATGCTGCGTATGACAAGTTTAAATAGAAATGAAGACAAAGGTAGATATACAAGTTTGAAGACTTGATGAGAAAAGAAGGTCACCATGGAGGCAATCTAAACACCTTAGAGATGTCCAATGAACTAGGCCACCTTGAAGAGCTAACCTTAGAGATAGCCAATAAACCAAGCCGCCTTGAGGAGGCAATCCTATCCAAGGAAATTTAACCAGACAAACTTGAGAAGGTGACCTTAAAACATGGTCACCCAATCAATTGAGGTAATCCCCAACTCCACAAAACAAGGAAACTAGAAGAAAGAACAAGCAAAGTGGGAGCCTCCCTAGATCAAAAAGTCAGGCAATGAGACAAAAATAGAAGCAGGAAAGCAACAAAACATATTACTAAAAGATACCAGGAGCAAGTTAGAATCCCTTGTGAGGCAAAAAGCCATTATCACAAGAGAGGAAAAAAGAAAAATCAAATCGTCAAATATCCAAGGCTACAGAAGGATATCAAGAGAAACTTAAAAAGGTGATCAGTTCAAAATCAAGACAAATAATTTAGAAGGATTTCAGGTTTGGGGGCCAAGAGTGAGATCACCATCTCGACCAGAATACACCTACTCCACTTCTTTACCATTTCCATTATGATTTGGAGAATCTCCTCTTATGCCAAAATGATGGTCAACATTATCAGCTCCCAACTTTGATTTATATGCTTCCAAAAGCTAAAAGAAATTGGAGATGTCCATAGGAGGAGGATTCCGCACCAACCTGGTAAAATCAATGTCATCAGCATGAATATCCCCCATTTCTTCTTCATTGAAAAGTACAAAGTGATGGCCCACGTGCATATCTAGATTTGTAAAATAATGGTGAGCAATACGGAATAGCAAATCATTTGGACTAGGTTCTATAGTTGACATATGGCATGGTTGACTCCCTTGCGATAGTAAGGGATGGCCTCTATAGCAAGTTGCATCGCACAAATTGAAGAATTTTTAAATGCTTCAATTATTCTATTCTTCTCCACCTTTAGAAATTCTGGGAACTCATGCTGAGCTTTGATGGTTTCCAAAAGTGTGACCTGGGCTAGAAAAGTTTCAACTTGCTTCAACAGCATAGGTGACCTCTCCCTCCTTTCTCTTGGTGAGTTGTTTAACTTGGGAAGATAAGGCTTTATTCTCTTCAATGAGTTGGACATCAGTGGAACTGCCTTGGTGAGCTTTTCTTTCAGCCTCATGACAGACACGGTAGAGAGATAGTAGTAAAGAGCTAACCTAAAGAATTATCAAGGAAAGAAAATATACCCAACCAACCAATAGAGAGTTCAAAGAGATAAAAAGGATGGCAAGCTGGTACCTCAACTAGGTGGGCACCTATCAGCCCCACCATGGAATCAAAGGGAACATTCAAATAATGATCAAAGGCCACCTGATTAGAGATGCGAGTCAACATGGCATGGCCCAAATGTTAACCGAAGGCCTCATTAGTGAAGTCTAGCTTATAAACAGAGGACATGGCTGCCAAGGCATTCTTAAGGTCCCGAACAATGGTCAGGCTCTATGAATTTGAAATTGGTATGAGTCTAAGGAAGATGATCCAACTATTTTCACATAGGGAAACGCAATCAGATCGTAACAAAAGGAGGAATGGTTTCCACTCTTAGAACTTGAATATCCAAATCCACACTAACAAGGGCTATAGAAGATGTTCTACATTCTCCTTGCCGGTGTTCCTCCTCCGAAGACAGTAAGAGCTACCTTCAGCGGGCGGAAGAGATGAAATGGCTTCAACGTCCAAAAGCTCACTAAGATAACCCCCTTCATTATATGGGATTCTTCATTAGTAGAAGGAAAGCTCCTAGCTGATTACCTGGGAGGTAACTTCGAGAGACCGGTAGTAGAGAGAGAGAGAGACTGACGTGCAAGGATGATCATTAGAGTGGAATCCAGCTCTGCCTGGGCTTAAGCCCACCTGGTTTGCATCATTCATCTCATTTGTGAGGAGTTGACATGCCTAAAAAAACAATACAACCAACATCAATAAGACAAAATAAGAATAAACTAAAACACCAAAAGTATATAAAGCAAGATGTCAACCATCAACAATGGGCACACATCTTTGGCCCCCTCTGCAAGGGCATTCCTCAAAAAAATGATCAAGGAGATGAACAATCCATTCCCATGAAAGAGGCAAGGCATTTTCAATAGCCACCCTAGGTGTGACTCCTTCTTTCCTCCTTAGCCTAGCCAGGGCTAAGTGTTTCATTTCAAAGGTTTCAATACAAAACTGCCACAATTGAGGCCGGTTATTGTCAAGATTCTCAAACATGCATTGAGAGACTAAAGTTAAAAAGTCCTAGGTTTTCTTGTCCTGACCACGGAGGTCCAGATCTAGTTCATCCCAAGCTATCACATTTGGCGACCTAACAAAAGTGAAAGGCCACCCCCCTTTCTTCTCAATAAAAAAAAAACTTTTTATCAATATTCCTAGATTTAGGGGGAGGGGATCTAGTAATTTGGCAGCACCATTTTTTGTTCTAATGGTCAAGAAGGGACTAGATCTAAAGGTAAAGAACTCAGCAAAGCTAGCCGGGGTTGGCTTGAACCCTAAAAGCGTATTAATTGCAATAAAACCTAAAATGGCCCTGATGATGTTCGGATGAACTTGAGAGACACTAACATGGCAACAATAAAGGAATTCTGCTATAAATATATCTATGGGTAACCTAAGTATGACTTCAAAATGTGCGGGAAACATAAGTGATAATATAGTGTACTAGGACAATGACATAAATTCGTATTTATGCATTTTGATGTTATATTTAAGAGATTGATTTTATTATATCTATTATTTCCATGAATAACATTATCTGCTTTTTGGTCATTAAGTATATGACTTAATAGTAAAACCCTTTTAGCAATAAATATATTATTCTAAATAGAGTCCCTCTTCGGTTGTTATTGTTAGAATAATAATAAATTAAGAATAGTATGTAATCTGACTGATGATCATGTTTTATTGATCATAAATATGGGATATTTAAGTCAAAGCATAGATACATGTTAGATAACGATGTATTAGACATGACCCATATTGAGAATTATTACATGGATTATGTCATAAGTATTTCTTATCTTTATAGTCATATTTGAGTCCATCGATCTGATTTCATCATGGACTTCTATGTGAGAATCCTATGTCTTGACCTAGTCTTAAGTTATCTTTAACCGGATAACTATGTAGGCTTTAGTTGGACATAGTATGAATCATATAGAGAAATATGAATGAAAAAGATGGGATTTGTCCCACTCATTTTGAGTGAAATATCCTTGGGCCCTCTTGATGATTTAAATTGTGAAATGCATGGCCATGCTCGAATGAACTAATAAAGAGTTATTAGTAATTCGTTTAGAAATTTTAATGATTAAGTTATATAAGGATGACTTAGTCCATGCCCTATACTTAATCCAGATATTGTGTGACAAAGGGACTAAATATTGGAGTTTAAAATAGGTTAAAATCGAACCTATAATTTTATTTAACTTGGGTAGTCATAATGTCTTGCTAGAAGCCCCATTGCTAATGTTAAGTGAACCGATAGGGTCACACAGTAAAGCAAGTAATTTTTAATTTATATTGAATTATAATTTCAATTGAATTGAAAGATTTTCCTTTTTAATAAGATTTTAAAAAGGAAATTAAAATCAAGTTTTAATGAGATTAAAATTCCAAATTTTTTAAAATAATTTTTTGTTATAATTATATTTCCTAATTGTAGGAAATTTCATGTTTTTAAATATAAATAGAAAAGAAAAGGGTGGTTAGGGTTAGATCATTTTTAAACTACTTTTTTATTTTGTTAAGAAAAACCCTAGCTGCCATTTTCCTTTTCCCTCTCAAAAAAAATCCTCTGGTTCTTTTTCTCTTTTTTGAATACAGGATTCAGGAGGGTTTTCGATTCTAGCCCAAAATAAGTCCGTGTAGTCTTGCTGTGTGGACATTGGTAGAGGGAGTTTATGAAAAAGCAGCACCTTGGTTAGTGAAAAAAAATCAACTTTTTCATTATTAACAGTAGAAAAGGTATGTTCTTTTCTCTCATCGATTTTACATAATGCGTTTGGACCCTAAATTGGGATTTTGGGTTTTTTTTTTTTTTTTCTGCTGCTATATGTTCCAAGAATCCCAACAATAAGGGTTGCATAGCTCCTAGTACCTAAAATTTACTCAGGGCACCAAATAACTCGATATTATGACTCATCAATATGGTATTTGCAGATCATGCTCTCAACCTCACTCTCGAAAAGGGGGTTCTTGCTTCATGGCCTCCGTCACCTCTCCTATATTCCTCCTCCAGGCCATCAAAGAAAAGACTTTTGTAAAAAAAGCAGCAGGGTGACTTTAAGGTCCATCTCATATGCGAGGGAATAACGAGCTCACCCTGGCCATGCCCACAACCCTATCCTAGGGAAACTTAAAAGGGGAAGCGGTGGCCAAATTCTAGAAGATAATGGCAACTATCCAAAGAAGAAGAGGTATTACATAAGGCCTACTGCCCCAAACCTAAAATCCTCTGAGAAAAACAAGCAAATCCCAAACAGACACTCACCCCGCAAACAAGCAATGTTCGACAATATAAAAACCAGATTTGCATTTTTAGTGAAGAAAATCAAACTTCCATATAAAAGCTCTGAAAATAAAAAAAATTAAAAAGGGGGAAAAATACCATTTAACTGAAGAAGTCCACAGGAACGTAAATCTAGGATGAAGAGAGAAACTTGGAAGAACAGTCTAATTGGGGACCATATGAAAGATCTGAAATTTGAAAATGGAAGTTTTGTAGAAGGAAACGAAAAATAGAAGAAATGGGAAGATAAAAGGAAAAGGGGAGAAAGAAAGAGCCTGTCAATTTAAAAGGGAAAGAAGGACTTTATTATGATATATACATTTTTCAACAAAGGGCTGCAATCATATCCCTTGTAAACCGAGAGGTTGCCAACTAATCAGAGCAGTTCCAAGAGATTTCAAGAAGAAAACAAAGGAAGGAAAGTAATTACAGTGGGCCGTACAGAGATAGCAGATCACTGTTGACAAGATAGTGAAACGACAAATGAGGGAAGAAGGAAAGAACTTACGTCTCACACGCCCAACCCAAAAACCTCCATCATCTTTAATAACACCATGCAGTCAAGATACATACAATGCCTTATCTGATTTTGTGATCAAACCCAAATAAAGACAGAGGGCCACTGAACGAGCCAATATTGTTCACGGATAAATCCCAGCAAAGGATTCGCTATGTATCCAAGGACAATCAAAGGAAGTGGTGAGCTAACAAAGCTCACCGCATGAACCCACCTTTAAGATCATTAGGCCTAAGACCTGAAAAACCATATTTAAGACCACACGTGTCCTAATAAGTTATATACATATGTAAAGCCGAGATAGGCCAAGACTTATCTGTGAAGCATTCAATGTTATCTGGAGGTAGACAAATCCTGTCTACCTAACCACCAGACTATCTGAACAAAACTGACAAAGATTCTCGATCCCCACCTGTTCTAGGTTGTACAAGGGACCACACCAACAGGGACCACCTGCTTCAGAGATCTTCACGTGTCATCTAAACCCTTAGATATACATATCTGAGTTTCTGGGTAACAAAGGTAAGGCCAAATGATTCAAATCTTCATCTTCTCTTTCTTTAATCAGAGTTCAAACTTGCTCATCGAAAGTGGTTTAGGGAGTTAAACTCCTGGGCCCTTTTGATTGCAAGTTGCCACAAGTCCATTAGAAAGAAGTTTGAAGACCCATAATCAACCTATTGACCAAACTGATTTTCATTCAACATCACCCTCAAAATGCACCTTCAGCTTGGAGGTTGGGAAATTCCTAGGCTTTATGGTCATGCCACAACGAATCGAGGCAAATCCCAAGAAAATCTCATCAATCATTGATATGAAGGAGCCAAGATGCATTAAGGAAGTCTAGAAGCTAACAGTATGCGTGGCAATTTTAGGAAGATTCATATCTCGGTCAGCCGAAAAATGCCTCCCATTCTTCAAAGCCCTCAATGGATCTCGCAAAGACTTTGCATGCACAAAAGACTATCCATGCACCCCAAGATATCAAGAAGTGTCTAGCACAACTTGTTCTCCTCACCCGCCCTAGGCTAGGCAAGATTCTATTCTTGTACATCATGATTTTTTATTTAGAGGTAGCCGTAGTTCTATTTAGGGAAGAAAATGGCAAGGAAATGCCAATTCATTATGGAAGCCAATCCCTCCATGAGGCCAAAATTAGTTACTTAAATACAGAGAAATTGGCTTACTAGTTGGTTGTCTATGTAAGGAAACTTAGAGCATACTTCGATTCTCACTTAATCAAATTATACAAAAATGCACCCCTAAAACAAAATTTCCACAACCCAAACACATTTGGGAGAATGATAAAATGGTCCTTAGAATTAAGTGCCTATGACGAAAATTTAGTCCCAAGAAAAGCAATAAAGCTCAAGCTTTCGCTAATTTCATCTTGGAAATATCCACATCCAATCTAGAGGAGCCAACCTCCCTACACCACTAAGAACCATCCTCGATACCCAAGGAGGTACGCACTGTGGATGGAGCCACCAACCAAGATGGCAAGGGGTTTATAATAATTTTAAAGTCACCTAAGAGAGGGATAAACTAAGAAAAGGGGGTCAAGTTCCTCTTTGAAAGAACAAACACCAACATAGCATGCAAAGCTTTATTGGTTGGGATTGATTAGGATACTAGATTAGCTATTAGAAAATTAAAGACAAAAAGTGATGTGATCCTAGGATATACTCAAGCATTGATTGAAGGCAATTGGATGACGCCATTCTAACAACCAAGGAAGATTTAGGCATAAAAGCTCAACAATTCAAGTTTGAAAAAGAATGAAGCCATTGAAGTGTCACAAACTTGGACTTGAAGCTATCCTTGAAAACCCTAAAACTTAATGAAGATTATGGAATCAAGAAGCTCTTGAATGGCTCATCTTCGGAAGGTTTAAATTCTTCAATTTCATGCCAAGAAAGCTCTGAGAGAACATGGGAAGAAGTACTTCAAGATGGCATGAAATATTGTAGGAAAATACAGAATTTAAAGTTGGAAAAACAACCCATTCGAAGCCCGGAAACTACTATCTGACTCCGGCCAAAACTGCCACCAAGTTCAGCTGCAAAAATAGAATTAGTCTAGTGCTTGGCCTACTCTGCAGTCCAGCTCCAACTGCCACTGTCAGGCACCTGCCACCACCAGTTTGGCATCGGAAGCAGCATGACGGTCACAACATTTTCAGCTTTGTTTCATTTCGTTTTTGCTAGTAGTTCTTTCATAGTTTAGGTCCTTCCCAAACCATTTTAGTTAGGTTTTGCCTATAAATAGCCTTTCTTCTTGTATTCCAAACATAAATTTTACAACATGAAATTTCTTTTAAAGAAAAACCTTTCTTCTCTGCACTTTTGAGTGCCTGAATTGAGACTTAGTCTTGAATATGAGATTCTTTCAAAAACACTTCTAGGGTTCTTGTAGAGTTACACTAGGGCTTTCAATTGCTTTGGTTAAAATATTGAATAGTCTTCCAAATCAAGACAATGGTTGATGAGAGTTCATCTCATAGGCCATTCTAATTAACCGAAAACAAACCAAAGATGAAATCCTTTTAATTTCTTCATGTTTCCTGTGACGACTCGAACCCCAAGAAACTTCGTTCGTTGCCAGAATCACAACATTTGGTATCAAAGCTTTTGGTTCTTCATCTATGGTTTGATTATCTTTATTTGCTTTCTTGTTTGTGCTAAGATTTTATTTTTTCTTCTTTGAAATCTTATAATTATATGTTTGTTTGTGTTTGTTTTTCTTAAATCTATCCTCCTATCTTCTTGTGATCAGTTGTTATGGGAACCAAGGCTAAGGCCAAAAACAAGGACTAGTTCTATGTGTTAAGCGTTATTCTTCTTATCTTCTATCTCTCTACAAAATATAGAAAGAACAGAGCAAAAATTTTGAACATTCTATGACAAAAAGAGAGAGAGAGATTTGAAATTGAAAAATCTTGTGGTTATTGATCGAATACTTGATTGAGCAACATTGACATTGCAAGAGAAACTCGATCACATTTGTTGACTTCTAAGTGTTTGATGATATGCCTCATTGACAATTTCTTTGACTCCTACTTGTTTTATCACTCGCTTTGAATTGAGTGACCTATCTTACAACTCTTTAGCTCTTATCTGTGGATTCTCATTGATTATTTGCTTAAATTTGTATGATTACTTAATATCCTTGACTAAGTGATTTACATTTGCATTTAGCAAATCCTATAACGACTTAGAGAAGAGTTGAGTGGTAAAAGGCAAGAGTAGTGAGTTTAATTACGTGTGTAAAAGCCTTGATTAAATGACATACACAAATGCAAGTGAGGATTATATCAATTTGCCACTACTGCGTGAGAATTTTTTCATTAAAGACATATCATGAGAAAAAAAGCAAATTCTTCATTCCTATTTTATGACAATTCTAGGAGAAAGTGGAACAAGACTTGACAAGAGCAATAAAGGTGGGTTTCTCAAACAATATGAATGAGATGAGAAGAGTTGAAAAGAGAAATCAACAAGGGACTCACCGTATGTGGAGACATGAGTAGTAATGGCAACGAGGCTGTTCGTTGAGGGTTCAGAAACCCGCTGGAACCTAACTCGATGGGCTGGGACGGGTTGACGGGGCGGGGCAGGCCGGTTCTTAGCTCACGGATACTGGGCTGGTGGGCTTTATAAGGGGTAGGCCTATGACGGGGGGGCTACGGGCGGGCCGGGGCTGTTCGAAACTGGTCGAGTCGGTTAGGGATGGGTTAGACGAGTTACGGACGGGTTACAAGATAGGTCGAGGGGGGTTGGTGAGACGAGTTGAGGACAGGTCGAGGACGGAAACCCTCTGGAACCGAACTCGATAGGCTAGGACGAGTTGACGGGGTGGGGCAGGCCTGTTCTTGGCTTACGGATACTGGGCTGGTGGGCTTTATACGGGGCGGGCCTATGATGGGTAGGCTACGGGCGGGCCGGGGTGGTTCAAAACGGGTCAAGTCGGTTAGTGATGGGTTAGACGAGTTGCAGACGGGTCGAGGGGATTGGCGAGAAGGGTTGAGGGTAGGTCAAGGGCGGGCTGCAATGCTGGCCGGTTCAAAAAAATTTTGAACCACACTATTCCTAGGCCGGTTGGTGGGGCGGGGCTGGGCAGGCAAGCCGAGTTACTGTTCACACGGTTCGTGGGCGGGGCGGGTTCCTGCCCATCTGCCATTGCTAGACATGAGCAAATGGAATATGAAGATGATGACTATTGTGAATGTTTTGTTAAAAAGACACCAAGAAGGAATAGATGCCTATCTGTCACTCAAGGATCCAAAAGTGTTAGGGACTACCTTAAACAATTGGAGTTAAACATGGTGCGATCCAACATCAAAAGGGGTAGTGAAGCTTCAATGGCAATATTTCTCAAGGGATTGAGAAGGGACATCAAGGAGAGACTTGAACCACACTTTTTGTTGATCTTGAGGAAATGATACAATTGGCCACACAAGTTGAAACATACTTGAAGAAAAAGAATTCATCAAAAGGAAGAACCTTTGAAAGCTCAAGTCATGATTGTTTTTCATCAACGAGGGTGCAAAAAGAATGGGAAAAGGAAGAGGCACCTAAACATAAAATGCAAGAGGAGAAGATTATTCAAGGTGAAGGGGGCTCTTCAAGAAGTAGATGGGAAAGAACAAGTCTAAGAGAGTCCAAAGGAAGAAAAGACAGAAGAACTTGAACATGTGCAACTTGTTGGAAATAAAGCTGAAATTTTACAAGTAAAACATGAAGAAAACCAAAAAGATCAAGAACAAAATGAGGAGGAAAAAGAAAATGAGAGCTCAAATGAAAAAGGCAATGAAAGGAAAAACAATGAAAAAGAAAAAGAGAGTGAGCTTGAAAGGAAAAACAAGAGTGAAAAGGAACTTGAGAGACTAGAAAACATTGAGGAAAGATAATGAGGGGGAATATGATAGAAGAGAAGAAAACAAGAGTGAGGAGAGAGAAACATCTTCATTTCCACTCCTAAATTTGAGCATTCTTCTCCTATTGTCATTTTCTAAATTTCAAGGATTTGGGGAAGCATTCAAGAGGGAATTTGGCAACGATAAAGTGAGAGTGAGTATGATGCTACAATGGTACACTCTCATATCTACTCTTGGTGAACAATTGTCTTTGATCATGAAAAATTATCTTCTATAGTTAGATATGATTGTGGAAATGCTCACTATGTTCACAGGCAAGATGCCGTATATGAATTTCTAAAACATCATGATTCCTTGCTAATAGAAAGCATGCCTTGTACTTCTTTGAGTCTTGTGACAGCTTTTATGTACTTTATTTTTGTAAAGGAGTCTTACGTAAATCAATGTGAGCTTGTGAATGCTTATGGTAGTTGTGAGCAAGGTGCTCAAGTTGAAGCTCTTAAGTATGGTGACTTCTTAACTAGTGGGACTAAGATGTGTCATTCTAAGTGTAATTTGAATGAAATGCTAAATCTCGATCTTGCTGAGAAATCAATTGTGAAAGAGCATGCTTATGTTTTTGTCCATAATGTTTGTACACAAGTTATATATGGAGAATTCCATGAGCATGTTGGTTCTTTGATTAAAAGAAATACTTTGATAATGCCTATGAATTCAATGTACAGCTTGTTAACTATTGAATTTCTTGAAAGTTGCTTGAAGGTGCATTCTTGTGAGTTGAACTACTTGATCTTCTTATTTTAACACACCTATGAATTTTACATGAGTAGGCTTGCAAAATGTGGCTTGGATGGTAGATTATTGTGGATGTTTAAAATTTTGACTCTTGAACGACTTTTATATCTTTGTGGTTTTGTACTTCATCTTTCAAAACATGTTTATTATATTGAATTCTATGAGCATGATTGTGTGATGGAAATGCTTTGACAATGCCTTGGAATTCCATATATGACTTTTGGCCATCGAAATCCATGGTAAGAGTGAGACGGTGTTATGTGATTCTTTCCAAACACCCTTTTTGGCAGGCAAGGTCGAATTGCACCAAAGACAAGATTTCACCTAGGTTTCAGATTGGACTACTTAGAATGACCTATGAGATGCGACTCTCATCGGCCATCCTCTTAATTTTGAAGACTATTCAATAACCTAATCCAAGTAATTGAAAACTTGAGTGTAATTCTACAAGAAAACTAGAAGAGTTGTTGAAAGAATCTCACCTTCAAGACAAAGTCTTGGAATCTGGCACTCAAGGTGTAGAGAAGAAATGCTCTTCACATTCAATTTATCTTCATAATGGAATTAATTGTTTGCATACAAAGAGGAAGGTTTATTTATAAGCCACGAACTTAACAAAATAAAGCTGGGAAACAATTGCATAAAATTGCCTTTACTATATAAGAAAATACAAGAAAACCCTCCCAAAACATTGTTGACGGTCACTACTGTAGGAATGGGAATCCGGTGCGGGTTGTGGCTAGTCAGACACCGGACCCTTTCTGGTTTGGCAGCCAAAGGTCTTTCACCGGACAGATCCTCTCAAGCATCGGGCAGCTCCATTACTTCAGCTTTCCTTTTTCATTTTGCATTTATTTGTCCAACTAACTTGTAGCATTCATTTCTATGTTTTCTTAGCAAATTTGTCGCATAAAATTGATTACTTTCAATGCTTGAAAGATGAATCCTTGAACCCTCTTTGTCCTCATGATCTCCATGAAGTTTTTGGCTTCAAAGATGGCTCAAAATTGGTACATTTCCTTAGTCTTTGAATCCCTTAGACTTCATAGAGCTTTTAGGGCTTTTCATTGAAGACTTCAAGCTCAAGTTAGTTGCATTTCAAATGTCTTTATTATTTCTTGAACTAGAATTATTGATCTTTGCATGCCTCAAACCTCCATGATCCTTTGATGGCATGAATGATCTTCAATCAAAATTGAGTGGTTCCCAGGATCTCATCATTCCCAATCACTTAAAAAAGAGATTCGTCCTCGAATCTTCTATCCCTACATTGAGAAAAGAAAGATCACTAGCATTGATTAAAACCTCAAAAATATTCTTACCTCTTAACCCGATGCTATCAAAGGTTTGACACTTATGTTCCTCCATAGAAGCCATCACCAAAAATGGTATTACCATTCCTTTGCCAAGTGTTCCTTCTCATTGACCATAAAATCATTAGATGAAATAACATAGATAAGGAATACTTTTCACTTTAAGCACTAAGGAAACAAATTACACCATGTAAAGCACAAGTCAAAATCCTAAAGGTTAATGTCCTTACAAAAGTACTAAGCAACAAGCTCTTAAGAACACAAAATGACATCAATTAAGTCACAAATCACAAATCCGAAAAGCTGATGTCCACAAAAGTATTAAGCAAAAAGAACTTGAAAAAGTGATTAATACATGTCAAGCATCAAGAAACATTTTCTTTCTAAAACAAGCACATGTATCCCACCAAATTTATCAAGCATATGAATAAAATGAACAAAAGATGATTCCTACATATGCTAGAGCTCACAAATTCAACAAGATGTTTCACATTGCACTCATTGAAAGTTGGACAATGCTCCAAGAAACTCAACAATTCTCCATATTTGACACAAAACAAAAACTTTAACATCACATTTTTCCACCCTTCATTCCAAATAGAGATCAAACAAAAGAAATTCAGTTCTACATGAGATTCATCAAGTTCATCATAGAACAAATTTTCATCAAAGAACACCTTCTTAAAAGATAGTAACAAATATCCACTAAAAATCATAGCTTTCTTTTCCATATGTAACCCTAAGACATGCCCTTTAAACAAGAAATACAAGATCCTCGGGTCAACCTATGTCAAATGATTCAAATCATGATACTCAAAATTCAATAATCCAATGAACTCACCATGAACACATAGAACATCCTTTCTAGGCATACATACATGAAAGCCATGAACTTCGAATTTAAGAATCACAAGAAGAACTTTAAAACAAGAATTCATGTTGCCACCATATTCATGAAGTTCCAAAACTTTCCTAGAATTCAAGATCACAACATGATAAGCCTTTTCGCAAATCTCATTCAAGCAATGATTCCCTAAAGATATAGAATTACTTTCCATAAACATCTCAAAGAAGTGTTCTTCAATCAAGATATCCAAGAATTGAAAATCAACATTCAATATGCACATAAGACCACAAAGATATAATTTGCTATTAAATGGCATGACAACAAAATCCATAATGTTCAATGGCTTATAGCAAACTTGGATATCCAATCTAGGCAAATAATCATGTAACACGCAAATTTCACGTTGTCCAGCAAGTTTCATAGAAAGAATTATAATCCAAGCACTCATGTTTTTATCAAAAGCATTAAGTTTGAAAACTTTCTTATAGCCCATCTTATGAACATGATAAGCTTCCTAAAAAGTCTCCAACAAATAGATATTCTCAAGAGGTATGTACGTCCTCCTCAAAGGAACAATCATAAAGCACATCTCAATTAAGATAATAATCAACAATGAGAATGTGCCTTAGATAAATATGTATGTCTATCACGAGTCATTACCTCAAATATCCATAAGACACTATCATCTAAGACACAGTTGGAATTTTCACCCATGTGATTCAAAATGACAATCTTCCATATGTAAAGAAACAAATTGAAGCATAGGAAAGTATCATCACACTCTCTCCATGGAGTTCTATAGTCAACAAGTCATATATGGAATTCCAGGGCATTATCATCAAACAAAGAATCATCATGCTCATAGAATTCAATATAACAAACATGTTTTGAAGCTTGAAGCACGAAACCATGAAAACGCAATTTGTCATCAAGTACCATGATATCAAAAATCCAAAGTACTCGATGGTCTAGTGATTCTTCCCAAAACACTTTTTGGCTGGCAAGGTTGAATCTCACCAAAGATAGGATTTCACCTAGGTTTCGATTTGGACTAGCTAGAATGACCTATGAGATGCGACTCTCATCAACCATCCTATTGATTTTGAATATTATTCAATACCCTAATCAAAGTAATTGAAAGCCCTAGTGTAATTCTACACGAACCCTAGAAGAGTTGTTGAAAGAATCTCACCTTCAAGACAAAGTCTTGGAATCTGGCACTCAAGGTGCAGAGAAGAGACATTCTTCACATTCAAATTGATTTCATAATTAAATTAATAGTTTGAATACAAGGAAGAAAGCTTATTTATAAGCCACAAACTTAACAAAATAAAGTTGGAAAGCAATTGCATAAAAGGGTAATAACTATATAAGAAAATACAAGAAAACACTAACAAAACATTATTGAAAGTCAATGGTGTTGGAACGGGCATTTCAAGACGGTTGCGCTGGTCAGGCTCCCCACCCTTTCTAGTTTGGCAGCCAAGAAGTGCAACAAGAAGGTCTAGTGCCAGACAAATCCTCTCAGGTGTTGGATAGGTCCATTTCTTCGCCTTTCCTTCTTCATTTTGCTCTCATTTGTCCGGCCAACTTATGGGATTCATTTCCATGTTTTCTTAGCAGATTTGATTTCCAATTTTTGATGTGATTCTTCAAAAAAACAATTGCTTCTTTGCATAGCTTCTTCCAAATGCTTTTTATGGCCTTCACAAACACTTTCATGCCTTGAATTATCCTTTGACTCATCCTCCACAACTTTCATTGAGAAAACATTCCAAGATAGCTTCAAAGTTAGTACATTTCCTTAGTCTTTGAATCCTATGGACTTCATAGAGCTTTTAGGGTTTTTCATGGAAGACTTCAAGCTCACTTTAATTGCATTTCTAATGTCTTTATTCCTTCTTGAACTTGAATTATTGATCCTTGCATGCCTCAAACCTTCCATGATTGTTGTCATTGAAATTGAACTTCCTTTGATGGCATTAATGATCTTCTATCAATGTTGAGTGGTTCCTAGGATCTCATCATGATGTCTTCCTATGCTTCAAATTGTTTCATTTGCTTGAGGAAGTTTGTCGTTGAGATTCACTTCAATGCAAATTCCAAATGTGTTTTTTATGATCGAGTTCTATGGATTGTTGATGACATGACATTTGATAGCAAATTTGGATCTTTTTAGCCTCTTGTGCATATCTATTTTTATCCCAAAAGCTTGATTGTCATGCTGGAAATTCATTTCATCATAATTCCCAAGAAGAGAAAGTTTATGTTGGTTGGGAATAATTGTTTATTGGAAATCTTCGATGAAGAAGCATGTCATGTTGCAACTTTGAACTTTAGGAAAGTTTTAAAACTTCATAATTTTGTTAGCACAACATGAGTGCTTGGGGAGTATATCTTTTGATGAATCTTGCTAGGCAACTTAAGGTTTATGATTTACATGATTATTTGCCTAGAATGGATATCCAAGTTTGTTTTAGACCATCAAGTGTTATGGAATTTGTTGTCATGAAATTTGATGGCAAATTATATTTTTGTGGTCTTGAGTGTTCTTTGAGATACATGTGGTAAGAAATTCTATATCTTTTAAGAATGATTGCTTGATTGACAATAGGGGAAAAGCATGTCATGTTGGAAATTTGAATTTAAGGGAAGTTTCAAAACTTCACGATCTTGAAAACAACATGCATGCATGCATTGTAAGTCTTTTTGTAATTCCTAGATTCAAAGCTTATGGTTTTCATGGTTGTATGCTTAGGAAGGAAACTCTATGTGTTCTTGAATGTTACAACCATGATGAATTCATTGAGTTATTGAATTTTGAGAATCATAATATGACATTTGATACAGTCCCATGATCTTGTATTTCTTGTTTAAGGACTACATATGAAAAAGAAGCATATGATTCTTAGAGGATATTTGTTGCATTCACAAGCAAAGATGTTCTATGAAGAAAATTTGTTCTTTGAAGAGCTTATTGAATTTCATGTTGATTAAATTGAAATAAATTTCTTGTGTTTTATCCATATTTGGCATGCTAGGAAAGATGATATGGTTTTAAGATTTTTGTTTTGTGCCAAATATGGAGTTGTTGAGATTCTTGGAACATTTTCTAACTTTCGATGAGCATCATGTTAACCTTCTTGTTGATAATGTGAATTCTAGCCTATGTGAGGATCATCTTTTGTTCATCTTATACATATGCTTGGTAAATTTGATGGAAAGCAAGTGCTTGTTTTGGACAGGGATTGTTTCTTCATGCTTAACAAGTATTAGTTCACTTTTTGACGTGATCTTGTTTTTTTTTTTTTTTTGCTTAGTACTTTTACAAGGACATTAAATTTGAGGAATTTTCCCTTGTGTTTGAACATTATCATTTTGAGTCCATGGTGCTTAAAGTGGAAAGTATTCCTTATCTATGTTGCTTTTCTAATGAGCTTATTGTTGACTAGAAGGAAAACATATCAAAGAGAAAAAAATTACTCCCTTGGAGGATGGAATGGTAATACCCTTTTGTGTGATGACTTCCATGACGGAACATATTTGTCAAGCCTTTGATACCATTAGCTTAAGAGGTAAGTATCATACATTGATGTTTCAATCAATGCTAGTGATCATTCTTTTCTCAATGTAGGAAACGAAGATTCAAGGAAGAATCCGTTGAAGTGAGAGGAGATGATATGATCCTAGGAGCTACTCAAGCATTGATTGAAGATAATTAGATGCCATCAAAGGAAGTTCATTCTAAAGACATCAACCAAGGAAGATTTAGGCATACAAAGCTCAACAATTCAAGTTTGAAGAAGAATGAAGCCATTGAAGTGTCACAAACTTGAACTTGAAGCTATCCTTGAAAACCCTAAAAGTTAATGAAGATTATTTAATCAAGAAGCTCTTGAATGGCTCATCTTTACAAGTTTAAATTCTTCAATTTCATGCCAAGAAAGCTCTAAGAGAACATGGGAAGAATTATACTTCAAGATGGCATGAAATATTGCAAGAAAATAGAGAAGGGAAAGCTAGAAAACCAACCCATCCAACGCCGGCTAAAACTACCACCAAGTTCAGCTGCAAAAACAGAAGGAGTCTGGTGCTTAGCCTGCTCTCCAGTCCGGCACCAGCTGCCACTGTCTAACCCCTGCCACCACCTGTCTAGCTCCGGATGAGACATGGACGGTGACAGCATTTTCAACTTCGTTTTTGCTTGTATTTCTTTAGTAGTTTAGGTCTTTTTATGCAAATTTTTCCCAGAACATTTTAGTTAGGTTTTGTTTATAAATGCCTGTCTTCTTGTATTCCAAACACAACTTTTACAACATGAAATTTCTTTCAAAGAAAAACCTTTCTTCTCTGCACTTTTGAGGGCCAAAATCAAGACTTGGTCTTGAATATGAGATTCTTTCAAAAACTCTTCTATGGTTATTGTAGAGTTACACTAGGGCTTTCAATTACTTTGGTTGAGGTATTGAATAATCTTCCAAATCAAGAGGATGGTTGATGAGAGTTTATCTCATAGGTCATTCTAATTAACTAACAAACCCTTGATGAAATCCTTTTAATTTCTTTGTGTCTCCTATGATGACGCGAACCCTAAGAAACTTCGTTCGTTGCTAGAATTGCATTATAAAGCGATTTGCAGGTTGTCGTAAACCAGGTCAATGGTGAATTCCAAGCCAATGATGAAGCCTTCGAGCTGCCAAGCAAGTTAGAATATTTCAAACTTTGCAAGATATCTCATAATGACAACCAGCGAGCAGCTTATATCTCAAAGCTCATCGCGATATCCCCTGGGGCATAACTGAGGGAATAGAGATTGAAGTGAGAACCTAACCTAGCATCCCACCAACAACCGATCCGAGCAGATCCAAGTTCTCAAAGAGACAAATTAGGTAGACGAAATGGAAAACTTCCTCAAGTCAGGGAGCCAATCGAAAAAGAACAAGCAGGCCCTCTCACCCAAAAAACGAGCAACAAGATATATAATAATTGACTGCATCTTAAATAAGTGGTCATTCTCAAAACCTCTCCTGAGATACATCCCACCACAAATGGTAACTCCGCTTCTCAGGCAAGTACAAGAAAGAGTGTGTGGAGGCCATTCGAGGGCTAGGTCGCTCGTAGATAGGATAATCCATTTCTGGTATTATTGGCCTTCATTGAGAAGACATGCAAAGGCGTACATTAGATGGAAATGTGAAGAATATGGCAACATTCCCAAACTACCATCAATCAACCAAACTCCAGTAATCCCTTCATGGCCATTCAACATGATTGGCATATATCTGATGGGACAATTCTCAAATATTGGTGGTGGATGACAGTACCTAGTAGTTACAATGGACTACTTTTCCAAATGGATAGATCCAAAGGCCTTAGTGCACACAACAAAAGACAATGTTTTACATGACCTAGTATTATGTATTTATGAAGTACCAAGAGCATACGTCATTGATAATAGAACACAATTCTTCTCAAAATTTACGACACAGTTTGAGAGGCTGAAAGTTAAATCCTGGAAATCCATCGTCTCTCACTCGCAACCGAATAGTTAGACAGAAGAAGCCAACAAACAAATTTGAAGAAAAGTTTAGAATTAAAACAGTGGGAAATGGGCTGATGAGTTAAATCCCATGCTCTGGTCCTTTCGTTCTTCAGCTAGGGGGTCAACGAGAGAAATCCCTTTCTCTTTAGTGTATAGGCCAAAAGTCACGGCACTAGCAAAAGTGGCTCTCCCAACATACCATATTTCCAAATTCAACAAGCAAGAAAACATGCAGGAAAGGTTGAGAGATCTAGATCTGTTAGAAGAGAGAAGGATAATGCTCGAGTACAAATAAAGCACTACAAACACAGAACAAAAGGCTATCACAATCAAAGAGTAAACCCAAAAGAACTCGAAATCGTGGAGAAACTACAAAAAGGAACTTTCTTCTTAGAAAGACTTGATTGAAAGAGGCTATCAAACCCTTAGCATTCAGATCATTTAAAGAAGTATTTTTGTAAATAATCCCTCTGTTAAGAGAGGATAAGTTATACGAATTCATTTTCCTTCACATGTTTACTTTACATACTAACTTAATTTGCAATTAATCTATCCAAGCAACTCAATTCTTGCAATATTTTGAACAATGACCAGATTGATCAAGTCGTCGCATGAAATCAAACAGAAAATCTCAAGTCAAAACTTGGGAATCACTTAACAAAAAAGAAAAAGGCCAATCAATAGCTTAAGAGAGAAATTGTTTTAGATTTTATTAGAAGAAATCATTGCACTGGTGACATAAGAACAAAGAAAACATGAACATGTCCCATGTAAGCCCCAAGACGAGATCGATCAACCACATCAAAGACTCCCTCTTCACCAGATAGAAGGACAGCATCCTCGCAAAAAGTTGGCTCAGTGCATGCCTCATTAGCATTTCTCTCTATTGGGCTTCGGAGTCCAAGCAGGTCGGCCATCTTCAGCATCATACTCGGCAAAGTTCTGAACCTCGCCTTCGATGAATGGTGAGAACCCATTACCATCTTGCCTACCATTCTCCCAAGGCATACCCTCATAGAGAAGGAAAAGGAGCTCCAGTGGAACCTGACCGCGTAGCATGCGAGTCATAAAATTCATGTCCCTTTAGTAGAATTCAAGGGCTTCTAGCAAGACATCATTCTGAAAGTCAGTAGAAGCTAGTAGTCCATCTTGGCCTTCTCCTCTATTTCACTTCGATAATCAGGATCATCATGACGAGCTCGAGAGGCTTCCAACTCCTTATTTTTAGCTCGCAGAGCTTTCATCTTCGAGACACGAGCGATAAGAGCTTGTATCTCTTCATCTTTTTTAGTCACGGCCTCGTGAGAGCACTCCAGCTCTCTAGTTAGAGCCTCCACCTTCTCCTTGGCCATATAAATTGGTATCAGAGCTTTGGTTCTTCATCCAAGGTTTGAATATCTTTATTTTTTTTTCTTGTTTTTTATGTTAAGATCATATTTTGCTTCTTTGAACTCTTATGGTCTTATATGTGGTTGATGAGAATCCTTTTTATAGGTCACTCTAGCTAATCCAAAAATAAACCATAGATGAAATCCTTTCTTCTTGGTGTGGTTTGTGTGTTTGTTTGATTTCTTCACAAAAGCAAGAATCACATCACTTGGCCTCTTGAGCTTCCTTCTCCATTGTCTCCAATATGACCTGTGATGTGAAGACTTGATCATAGAATTCATCCCTTTCTTTGGCCACCCCTGCAAGCACTTGCTTTAATTTTTTTGTTCTTTTGTTTTAGCGCAGCGTTGGACTCATTGACTTCGAATAGCTGCTTGAGTTTGCTCTGCAGTTTCTTAGTGTCCGAGTCATCTTTTAGGCCTAACTCATCAATATGCAAAAGCAACGAGCTTACTTGGAAGAAACAAAATCAACCTTGAAAAATAAACAAGTGAGGAGCTTATTGCGGAAGTAAGAATGTGAGACTTATATTGGAAAGATGGGTACTAATTTGATGGATCGCCATGTTGTGGGAAAATTCTCGACATTTCCTCTTGGCCTACAGATTCCAAGCTCACACCAGGATGTTTTTCCTTAGAAGCTTGGCCACCTTCGCATCGATGAAATCCAACTCATCCAGCAACGACAAGTTGGTTATCGAGTACTAGAGATCAATAATATTCAATAGACCTTCAAAGAATTCAAAGAACTCACTGATAAGGATAAGGTCCTTGGGGCTCCAACACCATTTTCTTTCTATCTCACAGATAGCACACATGGAGTCATGAGGGATGGAGAACTCCCCCAAACGACAAAGTAACAGCATCCTTGCCTTCAGAAGTGACTATGCAAGCACGACAATCGATTACAATACAAATACTCCTACGAGGAGGAGCATTGATTTTATTCGTCTTAGGCTGAGGGATCGCAACCTCTTTCAATGTACAGATTCGGCTTTCAACCGTGGACTCAAGAAAGGCCTCCTCCCCATCCTTGTAGGCCAAATCTTCCTCTGTAGGCATAATCAATGGAGGGACCAAAATTCAAGGTTCTTCCCTAGTCACCTCGTTCGTTACATGTCAAGGAGGAGAAATTTCTAAGCAAGATCTATCTGAGCTTGTGCTCGCTCACAGTTGATTTAGAAGAGCTTAATCATCCGCTTTGTCAAAACCATCTTTACTAGGAAAGAATAATAAGGAACGTTAATAAGTTAGAAAAATAGATTGGGCAAAGAAAATGCAAAAACTATCCTATTACCCAAAATTCAAGAGCTACATTTTACTCTAGAAAAGCATGGGCACATAAGTCCAAAGAAACCTTCTTGGTGGACTACCCATTCCCAAGTTCGTATGGGAGGGGATTCCCGACATGCCTTGGGAATCACCCCTTCTACA
Source organism: Echites panduratus (assembly GCA_035221335.1). Taxonomy (NCBI): domain Eukaryota; kingdom Viridiplantae; phylum Streptophyta; class Magnoliopsida; order Gentianales; family Apocynaceae; genus Echites; species Echites panduratus. The sequence continues at coordinate 8,429 of JAWZTD010075154.1, read as the reverse complement.
GTGCGAACCCCGCACAGAGCTCAGTCTTTCTCTTTGAAATCATCAACATGGAAGAAGTAACTTTCCTCGCCATTCCATTATGATAAGATCCAGGCACTAACTCCACCACAAAAGGTAACTCAAGAGTCTAGGTTTAGCTCCAAGCTTATTAACTAGTCTAGATTTCCGTCCACAGTCAATGTGTGATTACATCATCCTCCCCTTCTTTGGAAAGCATGTCCTCATGCTTTATACCAACTCCAAATTTGTTAACTCACACCCTTACACAAGAATTTGTGCCAATTCCCACATAATTTATACCTTCGTTAACCCATACCTGGCCCCGCAAAGGAAAGGCAAATAACATGCCCACAGACAGAGATGGCTGGCTCTGATACCAATTGATAAGACCCAGGCCCTAACTCCACCACAAAAGCTATCTCAAGAGTGGAGGTTTGGTTCCAAGCTTATTAACTAGTCCAGGTTTCCATCGACAACCGATGTGGGATCACATCACATTAGCATTTCCAAACAAGGCCCAGCTGAAGTACTGGACAAACTTGGCCTCTACGAGATTTAATTTCTTTAGATCATCCTTGATCGCTTCCAGTCCTTACAATAGAAGGGTGCCTAATGGAGCTAAATGGTCAACCGTATTTCTTCAAGAGCAGGAAGAAGTACTCATGCAAATTGTAGACCTTGGACTTAAAATGGTGAATCAGCTTAGGCACATGTGTGCGAGTTCAGATAGACAACACATTTCCACCCGTCACTGTGAAATATAACTTGAAGACATTCAAGATCAGTTCAAACCTTATCATACGCCATACCATGATAAAAGATGTCAGCACCCATATGGAGTTGGGGTGGATTTGGGATAGAGTTGCCTTGCAAGTATCAATGAACTCAACAAGGAATGGGTTGAGCAAGAACCAAAGCCAGCTCTCTAGCTAATGCATAAAGAAAAGGGCATATGGTCATCCCGGAATTTTAAGATAGCATTGAGACAGTAGAAAGGCCTGTAGACATTGGTGTCTATCTTGTATCGACTAACCAACTCTTCCATCTTTTCTTGGGTTGGGCAATTTTTCACTTTGTTAACTTTCACAGTCAAGGTTCTTTCAGAGATAAATTCTAATCCATCTTGCTAGAGTTTGCAAAAGATTTAATAATATCATCCCACATTATTTCTTGCAAATAGTAGTTCAACATACTCTCATCTTACAACTCTATCCTATTATCTTGGGGTTCGAGAATCCAATCTCGAGATATTATCAATTCATCATAAGGAGCCTCTCTCAGAACTAACTTATATTCAGAACCCCTCCTGACTATGTGAGCTAGCAAGCCTCTACAGGGCTTCCACAAATCTTTGATTTTTCATAGTCTTAAATTCAGCATTCTAATGTCAAACTTGCAAGATCCTGCCATCTGTAACAAGTTTAGGGAGAAGGGCATCGATAGAGATGGATCAAAAAACAAAAATAAAAAAGGCAGAGAAGGGAAATCGAAGTATACCTTTTAAATAAAGCTAAAGAATAAAATATGAACTTCAAGAATCTGTAGTGAAAATTTTGCAAAATGAAGAACACCTTCAGAAACTATAAATGTAGATTGAAATACCCAGAAAAGGATTTAGGAATATCTTCCCTCTAAGTATGATGCAAAACTCGTAAGCTTCAAAACAAATACTGGACTAGAGATGGATGCCTAAAAAGAAAATGTTTTATGTGCAACAAAGCTCAACTGCTGAGAGAGAGAAGAAAGAGAATGACCGAAAAAGACAGAGTAAGAGAAAAAAAGAAAAAGAAAGGGGTTTCATAGAGGTTAAATTACCTCATACCACACATCATTAGTATCTTTTTAAATGAAGATACAAGCGGGGTACTAAAAGTTCCCAGCCAATCGAAACCCTGTTACCTACTCTCACTAAATGTGATGGGACATAACTGTTCATGGATGTCGATAAGGATGTCGATAGATCATCCAATCTGTGAATAACACACACCTCAGCTAGTTTAAATAATCATCTCGTAGTGAGCAACGAAAAGTTGTAGCAAGAAGAGTTACCCAGGAGAATATTTATGCTACTCATAAAAAGAGACTTGTAATCAACAGAGGTTGGTTACTGAACAATACCTAACCATTTAGGTTGTGAGATGCAAGGCCCAGTTGTGGAAGTCCCAAATAATATCACTAGAGTTATTAAATTTAAGCAAACCGAGATATCCAATTAGTATACAAGAACCCAAAATCCTCATGGTCCCAAGATGAATGGCATGCTGGCTAAATTTTGGGGACCAATTGAGATACACCACTAGCTTGGCAACCTTGAAGTTCCAAGGTTTTACATCTCTCAATACATGAATGAGATATAAGGATAACTAAGCATAAAGCTGACGGAGACCAAGGAGCTTTTATTGAAACAACTTAGAAGTTTGCTTACAAGGATAAGATCTACATTTCAATACTTGAAGATTTGAGGAGAGATCTTTTCAAATGAGGGAACGATAGGAATCATGGAAGGAATGAGGCTTGAAAGGATCAACATTTCAAGTGTGAAGAAAGCTTGAAGACATTGAGGTTCAAACATGAAGAACAACTTGATTTGAAGATCATTTTCAATAAGGAAACGTTTGATGAAAATAAAGAAACTTTTAAGTCTTGGATTATAAAAACAATGTTAGGGTTGGAGAGCTTTATTTTATATCAAGAATGTAACCAAGATGTTAAATGATCAAAATTACATGAACAATTGATGAAATGGAGTCAAAAGAATGCACAAAAGTGTTGGAGAAAGGCCCATCTGGCGCCGGCCACAAATTGCCACTCAAAGGACATAATTCCAGAAGGTGTTCGGTGCTCTATCCAGCCATCTACAAAGCACCAGACTGCTACAGTGACAACAATAATTTTTTGTGTTTTGATGTTTTTGTTATCTTTTTTTGTTATTCTGAAGGGTGTTTTATGTTTTTAACACCCCAAGAATGAATTCTTACTTTAGGTTTGGGATGAAACACTATAAATACATCTTTATCATGTAATTTAGTGAACAATTTCATGAATCAAAAACATATTTCTCTTCGAGAACTTTTCTCTTGAAAGATCAAACATGATCTTCATTCAGGGTTTCTGCTTAGAACTCTTCAAGGGTTCTTGGACAATTCTTATTGCTTCTTATGCTTTTGGTTGGGGTGTGATTAGTCTAAAAAAATCAAGTCATTGGTTGATGTTGCAAGACAACATAGGTTAATGAAACAACCATGATCTTAGATGAAGTCTTGGGAGCTTGCTATGTGATAGAATCCAAGGAGTTAGGCCATTGATATGAGAAACTCCAATTCCACGTAATCACATCATTTTGGTATCAGATCTTAGGCTTTTCATCTTAGATTGGAATATCTTAATTGCTTTCTTTATGTTGTGTTAAGATCATATTTGTTTCTTTGAAAATCGATGATCTTATGTTTGTGATTTGTGTTTTGTTCTATCAAATCTATCCTACTTCCTATCTTGTGATCAATTGTGTTTGTCTGGATCAAGCCTAAGGCCAAACACAGGGGGCTGATTCAATTTGTTAAGTGCCTGATCTTCTTCTTCTATCTCTAGAAAAGAAAAATACAAAAAATTAAAGATAAAAAGAAGAAAACCTAAAGAATAAAAAACAGATCATTGAAAATTCTGAAAACAAAGTGAAAAAAAAAGTGTTGAGAAGTAATGAATTGAAGGTTGATCTATTGTGGAATTGAATTTTTGATGAATTGAGATAGAGTTATTGATGTTTTGAAAGTGACTTGCATCTTGTTTCTGCCAAATTTGAGATCAAAAGGATACATTAATTCATATTGTAGAGATTTGATCACAATTCTTTGACCTTTAAGTGTTTAATTAAATGCTTTTCATCTTCTTTTTTTTTTTTCACTCTAAGTGCATAAACCATTGCTCATTGCCCTAAATCTTTGAAACTCTTATATATTTGGTTCTAGTTGATGACAATTATTGACTACTTGAATGAGATTTTGTGGATTGCTAACATTCTTGCCTAAGTTGTTGATGATTGCTCTCTAGAATTGTTCTAGAACTTGAAGAAGGGTTAAGAGTAGAAAAATGCTAAGTGAAGTGCGATCATTAGAGTGAGTAAAAGCCTTGACAGAGAGCTATACACAAGTGACAAGTGAGTACACATACATATTTCCCCGTTTTCTTGAGTTGTGATCTTTTGAAGGTGAAACATGACCAAAACATTATCTCAAGTTGAGCAAGCCATATTCTTGGAGAAGTGTAACCAAATGTTAAATGACATGAGAAGGGATCTCTTAAATGAAATGAAGGATTAGAGCAAAGAATTGAAATTAGAGTTTGACTGCAATGGAAGAAAGGTTGAAGAGCACCAAAGTAGACCTCCTAGAACAGATGTTCAACACGAAGGAGGGAGAGAAGAACAAAAACCTAGTTCTTCTAGAAAATATCCATCAAAAGGAGCTGAAAGAGATATTATCAAAGAAGTCTACCAAGTAAAAGACAGGAGTATGAAGAGTACAATGATAAATACTATTATGACTATGAATATGAGAATGACCTACGGAGACAAAGAAGCGATAAAAACTCTTATTCCTACTATGATGAACAAGCGTAACCATTGAAACATGGAAGACATGTGGGGGCTGAAAGATCATCACAATGCGAGAATGAAAGTCAATTGTCCAATGGATTAAGTTCATGTGGGAGATCTTATGGAATTACAAGTCATAATCATACTTCATCAACTAAAGTGCAAAGTGATTGGTTAGGGGAGGAACAACAAAAGTGATTTATATGCATTGAAATTGGACATGGAGTATCACAATGCCCAACATGGAAGAAAATGGTCAGTAAAGAGGAAGAGACCACAACCACCGTAAAAGAAAAGGTGATGAAAATGAACAAATCCATGATATTCCACCTTAAGAAATTAATGAGAAGGATCAAGTGCAAGAGACTCCAAGTAAAGTGAAGGTAGTTAATGAATGTGTGACACTTCATGAAGAGGACAACAAAAGAGAAGACCCATTTGTTGTAGAATGTGTGGTTTAAAAGCATCCTTGTTATACGGTGATTGATAGTGGAAGAGTTGTGAATATGGATAATCAATATATGGTTGATTGGTTGAGGCTTAAAAGCAAAGACCATCAAAATCCTTACAAACTACAAGGTATGAATGAGAATGAAGGATTTATGGTTGAAAAACAAGTAGTGATTCCATTTTGTATTGTGGGATATGAGGATGAGGTATTGTTTGATGTGGTACCTATGAAAGAAGGATATTTGTTGTTGGGAAATCCATGGTTTGTCCAAAAAGGAGCTATAATTGTTAAATAAAAAAAAGCTTGTCTTCAAGAAAGGTAGAAGGAAGGTGCATTTTATCTCAATGTCTCCACAAGTGATCAAAAAGGAACAAATGGCTTTGAAAAGAAAAATAGAAGTATTCTATAGATGGACAAGAGAGAATTCAATTGAAAATAGTGAAAAGACTCCAAGTGAAGAAAAAGAAGAGATGGAAAGTGAAAGAAAAGAGAAAGAAAAATGTATTGGGAAACAAGAAAATGAAGAAGAAAAAGAAGAGAGACTCAATGAGGTAAAAAAGATGAGGCAAGAAAAATAACTTGAGAACAAGAGAGAGATTGAAAGAAAAGACTTGAGTGGAGAGAGAGAGATTATTTGAAAAAAGAGAGAGAGAATAAGAGTGCATTGGTGAGGATATACAAAGATGTTTTGATTTCTAGTGCATTGGTGAGGATATACAAAGATGTTTTGATTTCTAAACCTAACACTAATCATTCTTCTTCTAGCGTTCTTTTGTCACAATTTCAGGAATTTGAAGAATCAATCAAAGAGAAAGACGGCAATGACAAAATGAGGATGAGTGAAATGTTGAGGTGGTATATTCTTATATCTACTCTTAGGAATAAATTGCTGAAATTTGAATATGAAAGATTGTGATCTTTGGCTAAGTGTGACTTTGGAAACGCTTATGATATAAGTGAACAAGGTGTCCTTGTTAATTTTTCCAAGCATGAAGATTTCTTGTTTGGGGAAAACCAATTGTGTATTTCCAAGGATTTGGTGAAAGTTTTGAAAGATTTTGCATTTGTGAAAGAAAATAAACATGTTCGTGTACTTGTGCTTAATGATTCAAAACAAGTGGAATGCTTTATTTATGCCTTTGGATTCTATGTATAACTTGTTCATAGTTGAGCTTGATGGAATTACTTTGGGTACACATTCATTGTTTTGAATGACTTGGAATTCCTGTGGAAACACATCATTGGAACATATATGAGTAGAATTTCTAAGTTTGTTTTGGATGATCGATTGTTATGGATTTTTTATGTTGCCATTCTTGATGACAATTGGTATATTTGTGTGTAATGTGCATACTCATGAAATATTCTAAATCATTGATTATCTTGTTTGAAATGTACTTCGTTGTGAGTAGAAGGAGAAATTCTATGCAGTTGAAGTGTCATTCTTTGTTGAGACTTGATGATGAAGCATATCATGTTGAAAATTTATCTTTTGAGGAAGTTTTGGAACTTCATGATTATGATATAGACATGAGTGCTTGGATTGTATATCTTTTGATGATTCTTAGATTCAAAACTTATGATCTTGAATGTTCTGTGTGCGTGATAAGTTCTTGAAGTTGTTAAATCTTGAGGATCATGACATGAAGTGTGTGAGATATGTTAGTCCTAGGTCTTTGAATATATTGTTTAGAAAGCATGTCTTATTACTACACATGAAGAAAACACCTATGATTGTTGGAGAATGCTTGTTAAAATCTTATGAAAAGGTGTTTCATGATGACAAATTGTTCTTTAATGAGATTGAAGCTTCTTTTGTTGAAGAGAACAATGAGTTTGTTAAGTGATTAATCTCTATTTAGCATGTTTTGTGGAACTACACGATGATATGGATTGTATTTTGTGCCAACAATGGAGAATTGTTGAGACTTTTGGAACATTTCTTGTTTATCAATGAGTACAATGTTGTCCAACTTGATAATAAATTGGAATCTAACATGTGTGAGAGTTATCTTATTGTTAATCCTATACATATGTTTGATGATCTAGATGGAAGACTCATGTATGCTTTGAAAAGAAAGTGTTTCTTGAGCTTAAAGTGTGAAAATTCCAGATTTGATGCTCTTTTATTTCATGCTTTCTGGAGTCATAAACTAAAGGGATTTGAGTTTTGTGATTTGATGGCAAGAATTGAGTATTTGTGGAACTTAACATGTATGAATTCCATCTTTGAAGTTCTATTGTTCAATGCTTATTGGAGTAATAGACCAATTGAAGTTAGGATTGATATCATTTTATATCTTTCGAGCTTAAAATGGATAGTATTCCTTTCTTATGCTATTTCTTCTAATGAATTAATTATTGATGAGAAGGAGTACATATCAATAAAGGAAAGACCACCAGACTAGTCTTTTTCTAATCCCTATGCTTTCCTTTTTAGAATACCCCTTTCTCTCCTCTTGAGCTTGAGCACTAGCTGTAAATTCCAGTATGGAGCCACCTTCTTCGCATGCGTGCCTACTTCTTTTTTTAGCATTTTAATGAATTCCTGTTATCTTTGAACTTGGCGTACTTATAAGAGCTATCGTTGTTATAGCAGCGTGTTGAGAACTCGCGTTCACACTCCCTTCACCCCTAAGTCTCGCCCCGGAAAGGGGAAGCAACCTGTGGTACTTCCAGGCGGTAGAGTATGGGCGCCTCTGTCGCCTGCCTCTACCAATCATAGCCGTCTCTTTGAAAGAGGGGATGGTAAGGCATTCTTATGTTACAAATTCCATGGACACACTTGGTAAGTATTCTTAGGATATTTCTTCAGTCAATGTTAGTAATCGTTCTTCTCTCAATGTAGGACTTGAAGATTCAAGGATGAATCTTTTTGAAAAAAGGTGGTATGATGGAGACCAAGGAGCTTTGATTGAAACAACTTGAAAGTTTGCTTAGAAGGATAAGATCTACATTTCAAGACTTGAAGAATTAAGGACAAATCTTTTCAAAGAAATAGGGAATGAAGGGAATCATGGAAGGAATGAGGCGTGAAAGGATCAACATTTCAAGTGTGAAGAAAGCTTGAAGACATTGAGGTTCAAACATGAAGAACAACTTGATTTGAAGATCATTTTCAATAGGGGAAAGTTTGATGAAAATAAAGAAACTTTTAAGTCTTGAATTATAACAGCAATGTTGGGGTTGGAGAGCTTCATTTTATGTCAATAATGTAACCAAGATGTTAAAGGATCAAAACTATATGAAGACTTGATGAAACGGAGCCAAAAGACTGCACAAAAGTGTTGGTGAAATGCCCATCCGGTGCTGATGGAGACCTAGCACCATCAATACCTCATGGACCAATCACAAGGGCACGAGCAACCAAGATGAGAAAAGCTTTGG
>JAWZTD010074631.1:0-31420 GCA_035221335.1 Echites panduratus | reverse complement strand
AATTGAATGTTTGGAGAAGATTTGTGATTGAAATTGAAGTGTTTTTGCCTTTGATTAATGCAAATTTGAGCTCATAAAAGCTGGGCTATATTGAATTGATTGCAGAATTTTTGTGATCACAAGTTTCTTTGACTTCAAGGTGTTTGAAAAATTGCCTTTCATCTGTTTCTTGACTCTAAGTGTTTAAAACTTTGCTCATTGACCTAAATCTTTTAAATTCTTATCTCTTTGGTTTTTGTTGTTGGCAATTTTTAACTATTTGATTTAGTTTTGTGGAGTAATTGACATTCTTGCCAAAGTTGTTTGCAATTGCTCATTACAGTTGTTCAAGAACTTGAAGAAGAGTTAGAGGTAAAAGGCTGAGTGAAGTGAGTTTATTTGAGTGAGTAAGAGCCTTGAAAGAGCACAAACAAGAGAGAATTGGTGTGGTACAAAAAAATTCCAGATTGCTTGTTTTTGTTTCATTTGTAGGTGAAATGTCCAAGGGTGTTTCTACTTCATCTCATGCATCAAACATGGGAGATGACAACTTTAGCATGGCTTACCTTATTGAGAAGATAGAGAAACGGACCAGCAATGTGGGAGATCTTTCAAATAATATGGCTAACATGAATAGAGACCTTGGAAGAAGACTTGATAGAGTGGAGGAAAGGGTTAACACTTTTGAAACCCCTCTTCAACCTCATGGGAGACAACCGAATATAAGGGGAAGAGGAAGAGTACAAAGGCCAAGAGTTCAACCTAGGGAAAGAGTGTTCCATTCACATAAGGAAGATTGTCTTTGCGACCCACATGAATGGAAGTTCTAAGTGTATCCTAGATGATAGAGTCTTGTGGACATTTGGTATTATGACTCTTGATAGACATACATTGTTGATTGTCAGCCTATTCTTTTTGAGATGTACTTTATGATATTTTATTTGTGGAAGAGGTACAAACCTCTTGGAAATAAATCTTTGTTGGAGACTTTTGATGAAGTATATCATGTTGAGAAGATGAGTGGTAAGGAAGTTTCAGGACTTCATGATTTTGATAGCCACATGAGTGCTTGGATTATAAGTCTTTGCATGATTCTTGCTAGGCAATGTGAATTTTATACATTACGTGATTATTTGCCTAGAACGGATATCCTAGTTTGTTTTCGACCTTTAAATGTTATGGATTTTGTTGTCTTGAAAATTGATAACAAATTATCTTTATGTGGTCTTATGTGCATAATGATTGTTAAACTTAAATTCATGGATATCTTACTTAGAGAACACTTCTTTGTGTTGTTTATGGAAAGTGATTCTATATCTTTTACAAATCATTCCTTGGTTGAGACCTGTGAAAAGGCTTATCCTGTTGTGATCTTGAATTATAAGAAAGCTTTGGAACTTCATGAATATGGTGGCAACATGAATACTTGTTTTAAAGTTCTTCTTGTGATTCCTAAGTTCAATGTTTATGGCTTTCATGGATGTATGCTTTGAATGAATGTTCTATGTGTTCATGATGAATTCATTGGATTATTGAATTTTGAGAATCACGATTTGAACCATTTGACATATGTTAATATCGGGATCTTGTATTTGTTGTTTAAAGAGCATGTCATAGGATTGCATGAGAAAGAAGGCTACGATTCTATGGGGATATATGATACATTCTTTTGAGAAGATGTTATCTGAAGAAAATTTGTTCTTTGATGAGCTTGTGGGATTTTATGTTGACAAGAACAAATTGGATTTCTTGTATTGTATCTCTATGTGGCAAGTTTTCTGGAAATACATGATTTTAATAATTTTGTTTTATGCCATGAATAGAGATGTGTTGAGAATTGAGAAACATTTCATGACCTTTTTGAGGGTACAATCTAAACCATCATATTGATAATGTGAATTCTAGCATGTGATAAGCATCTTATCATACATGTGCTTGAAAAATTTGATGCGAAGCATGTGCTTATTTTGGAAAGGTGTTTCTTGATGATGGAAATGCATTAGTCACTTTTTGAAGTGCATTTTTGTCTCATGCTTTTGAGGACATCAACTTGTCGGGTTTATGCCTTGTGATCTAATGATATCATTTTGTGTCCTTAAGTGCCTTTGCTTATTACTTTTATAAGGACAATAATGTTTAGGAATTTTCGACTTGTGCTTTGCTTGGCAAAATTTTGTTTCCTTGAAGCTTAAGGTGAAATGTATTCCTTGTCTATGTTGTTTTATCTAATGATTTGTTGATGAGAAGGAATACTTGGCAAAGGAATGGCAACACCATTTTTGGTGACGGCTTCCATGGAGGAACATACTTATGAAACCTTTGATAGCATCGGGTTAAGAGGTAAGAATCACTTGATGTTTCAATCAAAGCTAGTGATCGATCTTTTCTCAAAGTATTAATCAAAGATTCGTGGATGAATATTTTTGAAGTGAGGGGGAACGATGAGGTCCTAAGAGCCCCTCAAATGAAGATAACAAGATTCGAGGACGAATCCTTTTAAGCGAGTTGGAATGAAGAAATCCTAGGAGTAACTCAAGGTTGATTGAAGATCATTCATGCCATCAAAGGAAGTCCAATTTTAAACACATCAAACATGGAAATTCAAGTTCGAAGAAGAATGAAGTCATTTGAATGTAGCAAACTTGAACTTGAAGACATGTTTTTGAAAGATTTAAAGTAATCAAATTCACGCCAAAAACATATATGGAATGAAAAATACAAGATTGTTGAACAAAATAAGCTCAAAATGGAGAGAAACAAGCAAAACGGAAACCCATCTGGCCCCGGGAACAAAACGCCAGCAAATTTTTGCTCTTCGCAGCTCCCAAAAACAGAAGGCGTCCGGCATGCCACAGTAACCCATCCGACGTCAGATACTATGATGCTACATTTATTCTTCAGTATTTTCAAGCTTGTATTTTTTTAGATTTTTCAAGGGCTTTTATGTAATATTTCTTTCCAGCTTTCTTGTTAATTATTTTGGCTTATTAAAAGCCATTCTTGCTTGTATCAAAGCAACAATTTTTAGATGAATGAAATTTGAAGAAACAAACATTTTCTTTCTTCTCTTCACCTTGAATGCCAAAAATCCAAGACTTGTCTTGGTTGCGAGATTCTTCCAAAAACTCTTCTAGGGTTCTTGTATAATTATATTAGGGCTATCAATTACTTGAATTAGGTTATTGATTAGTTTTCCAAAATCAAGAGAATGGTTGATGGAAATCTATTTCATAGGTCACTCTAACTAGTCCAAACTTAAACCCAGGTGAAATCCTATCTTCGGTGCGATTTCGACCTACCTGCCAAAAAGGGTCTCAGGAAGAATCACATCACCTCATGGTTTCGAATTCCGTTAGCAAGCTTGAAGAGCTTAATATAAGCTTCTAGAACAGAACTTTGAATATAGAGAGGTCTTTGTCATCTTGAGTTAACTTTGTCAAAGTTGCCTTGGCAAAAGAAGGAAGTTACATTGGTAGTTAAATTGCTCTTTAGAAGCTTACAATGACTTCTCCAGGTGTCATTTCGACAAATATTCCTATAGTTGATATTGAAACCTCTGAAATTTCTGAGATAGCTGTTGACTCCTCTGGTAAATGTGTCATGACTTACCCAAACCTTCAGTACCTCTTCATTCCTCATAGTATATCATTTGATGAAGCTCTCAAAATTTTCCAAACCAAAAATGTTGGCCAACATCTGTCTATTGTGCAGCTTCCTTTGATCTAGGACCCAAGCTACCCTAATTAAGGGTTTGAAGATTTTCCGATTGAGACTTCTAAAATTGTGGATGCTAAGGTGAGAGGATCTCAAGGTCCTGATGTGCCATCTTCTGATCAAGTCATTGGCTGTGATCCCTTAGGTAAGGTCATTACCATCAATTTCGAAGTAGTTTTTTCTTTTGTTCATAGCCCAGCCTTTGAGAAGGTCTTCAGAGATCTCAGACTTTAATACACAGGGCAAAAAACTTTAGAAGTCAGAGAGAGAGCAGCTTTGAATGATAGAACTAATCTTCCTAACTAAGTCTTTGAAAGTTCTGGATCTAAGGAAGAATTATCGAGTGCTTGACTGTAACTTATTCCACTGTAGCTTATTAAACTTCTTTTTGATACGATTCTTATTTTTTTTTAGATATCAAGTGAAAACATGTGATTTTAGCTCGTCTTTGCTTTTGTTTGAATATCATATCTTGCTTCATTTCTGTTTGTTTGAGCTTCTTAACTTATCATTGCAAGTATGATGGATGCTATTTTTCAAAGTATGAATGAATGTCACATAGTATGTAAGATTTTCCTCAATCAAAGTTCTATTTCCACAAAAAACTTGACTCCCTATTTCAGGGATCCGAAAACTATATCTGTAAACTTCAGACTTGGACTTCAATACCTAGGCATAGAAGATTTTTAAATGACAAGCATTCCAAGGTCTTTGCAATTGCCTACCTTCAAGGTCTGTTAACATGTAGCTTCCTCCTTTGTTTGCTTCTCAAATGACATAAGGACTGTTGGGTTTTATGCCCAAAAAGACTAAACATTTTCTGTAATTATTAATTTAATTAAGATGTTGTTTGAATTATTTTAATGCATATTTTTATTTCATACAATAAGGTCCAATTTGATTTAAATAGGTGATCTATGTGTTGGGACATTCAGCACAGTAAGGTATGGATCACTGGAAGTTTAAATCATAAGGAATTGTTCTTGGCCGGTTAATGGAATTGGGCATTCCATTAAATAAAGGTCATAACACATTAGTCTCCTTTAAGTAGGGTGACTTACCTTTATTCAGCATTAATGGACTATTTGTGTTAGCACATTTTGTATGTGTAGAACTGGGCCACACAGTGATTGTTCTCTAAATGTACTATCAAAGAAAAAAGAACTAGTATCATTGTTGCTACTGCATGGACATGTCCCTATGACCTGAATATGGGTTGGTGGTCTGCCGAAGCTAGGTCTTTGTACCTTAATATGACATGGGTGAGGTTTCTTATATATGAGACCAATAGCCTTTTATGTTAGGTACATTGATTTAGTTAGTTAAGACAGACCTATACAAGTGGGTCTCTATGCCATCTCATTTATGAGATGGATTAATCGCCCCCTTGTGGATTGTTCAAATTAGTTCACTGAACCCAAGGCCTTGGTACTATTCAATATAATACTGAATATTCTTTCAGCGAATATACATGTGAACTTAACAAATTGAACAAGATACCAAAGAATGGTAGATGCTATTAAGTAAGGTGATAGTACATCAGACCTAAGCTCAATAGTGGGTGTTACATAGAAGGGTAAATTTGTCAATACACCTGTAGGTCAAAGACGAAGTGTTGAGATTTATCTCAACAAACTTTTTGTTACTACAGCAATGCTTCTTGGAGTATATCATCTTCTTATGGTGATAATAGAAGATGTTTAAAATGGTTAAGTATATTGTTATTATGTAGCAAGGGTATTTTAGTCATTTTATGGAACCAAGAACATTGTGTCTTAAGGTCCCCAATCTAGCCCTATTATTTATGAATGATTTTGTATCATTCAAAAATAGGAATTGAAGAAGAATTAATTTTGTTCTAAGTAGCTATAATAATTAATTGCGGATTATATAATCCTTGGAATTAATTATTTAAGTTTGAATAAAATTAAATGATTTATTTTATTAGGTCTTATAATTAATTTGGACTTAAGTCCATAAGATTAATTATAGTTGGGCCTAAATATAATAAGTTAGGAGTATTTATTTTTATTGGTCTTATAATTAATTTGGACTTTGGTCCATAAGATTAATTATATTTGGACTTGGACTAAAAATAAATAAATGGGTTTCTTATAATGAATTAATCTTGGCCCATATTAGCTAATACCCTAATTAGGTTATTCTAGGATGTCAATATATATTTTCTATTATAACTAGCAATTAGGGTTATTCAAGCATTTAGTCTAAGAAACCCTAGCCTAATCTCTCAAGAGACAACATTTTTTCTTCTCCATTACTAGTTTTGTTCACCAAAAAATTTGATCTTAGGGAATAGATTAGAAGATCCTAAGCATTGTAGATTGCTATCCAAATACAAAGGAAGTGAAGACCGATCTACAATCTTTAATCTAAAGGTATCATTTCTCTTTTGTGTGTAAACTTTTTTTAAAAAATCGGGTTTTAGATCTAGTTTTCTTTATGGATTCCGGATCTATCTCTGTACAAGGACATTCCCAACTTTCTTGCAATTTAGTAATAATTGTCCTTGTTTTCCCTCGTCTGACCTTTTGAGGACCATATCCCCCGCAGCAAACTTCTTTTCTTTAACCATTTTGTTGAAAAGAGTTGTGATTTCTCTTTTGTATCTCGTGTCAGCTTCCAATGCATTACTCATGGCTTCTTCGAATCTTCGAAGAGGTCTAGTTTTGCCCGTCTCTCTCCCTCTTTCAAAACTGAATTGTATTTAGTAAGCCTTAGGGTTTTCATGTTCTTTTCCTTTAGGAGCACTGTTTCTGAACCAAAACATAGGTTGAAAGGTGTCTCTCCTGTTGCTTTCCTTGGTATAGTTCTATATGCCCACAGGATACTAGGGATTTCATTAGGCCTTAAGGTCCTTTTGCCTTCTTTCCCCAAGTCTGTTAATGTCATTTTGAGACCTTCTAGGATATTCCTATTTGTGACCTTCGCCAATCCATTTGCTTGTGGATGAGCTACAGACATCAGTCTTTGTTCAATGTACAAGCTTTCACAAAATTCCTTGAAAGGTTCTCCAATGAATTGTCTCCCGTTGTCCAAGATTATAGCTTGTGGGACTCCAAATCTGCATACTATGTTTCTCCACAAGAATGACCCACTTTCTATCAGGTCGTCGAGGCCGTGGGTTCTGCTTCCACCCATCTGGTGAAATACTCTACTGCCAAGATTAAGAATTGTAAACCTCCTATCCCTTTTGGAAATGGGCCTAGAATATCTATTCCCCAAATGTCAAACGGAATAAACACCCCGATTGAGTGATAGCTTTCGTGAGGTGTATGTGACTTGTTTTCGTGTAATTCGCAGCTCTCACATTTCTTTACAACCACTTTTGTGTCTATTACCATAGTAGGCCAATAATATTCTGTTCTGAGAATCTTTTTGGCCATTATTTTGGTACCAATATTTGATCCACAAATTCCCATTGTGTATTTCTTCAATCGCTTACTGTAATTCTTATTTGCCAAGCCATTTAAGCAATGGCCAAGTGAAAGATCTTCGATAGACCTCGTCATTTTGGATGAGCACATACCTTGGTGCCCATCTTCTGATTTTTCAAGCCTCCTTGTTGTCTTCTAGGAGTTCTCCATGTTTGAGGTATTGATACATAGGGTACCTCCAATCCAAGTGATCCTCAATCACTAGGTTTTCTTTAGAAGCTATACAGGGTTGTTAAACATTCAACCAACACCTCCCCTGCATAAAGCTTCCGAATCTTCAGAGCTTGTACCAATCTCAAACTAGTAAACAAAGCTTCATATTCTGACCCATTGTTGGATGTTGGAAAATTATATTTCACTATATAAGGTGTTTTTATTCCACCTGGGTTGACTAAGATAATCCCTGCCCCTGCATTGCCCCTGCATATGTTTTGGACCCGTTAAAACTTGTGAGTGTTATGTTTGTTTGAATTAGTAAACTCTTGTAGAGCTCCATTTGATCAAATGGTCTTTCGTACAGAACTTTTATTGAGCTTCCGGTGTCAACCAGTATCTTTCTGACTAGGAAATCTCCTATTTGTATGGAAATGGCCAAAGGATCCACGTCTACACGTCGTGCTCTCTTGGACCTTCGTTCAATTGCATTGATTTCTCTCACTGGAGGTCTTTGTAAGTTCTTGAGGTCGCTGATCGGTTGGTGTTCCTGCTTGTGCCTGGAACTTGATGTGATTCCTTGAAATTGAAGTTTCTCATATCAATGGCTCAATTCTAAGGATTCTATCACAAAAGCAAGTTATTAAGATTTTCATCAATTAGTTCAAGTTTAATCTTAGATTGACCTTTGAATTGATTATCCTAAACCAATCTAATGAAGTTAAAGGCAATTCTACACCCTAAACCAAAGTGAAGAAAGTCTCAAAAAAGTTTCTTAAGAACCTTAATTAGTTCATGAAGAAAACCTCACAAGTAGATCAATTTGATCCTTCATGTTTAGCTCTGAAGGAGAAATGTTGTTTTTTATTAAAAGATAGAATGTAATGTTTGGAATACAAAGATAATGATGTATTTATAGTGTTTAGAGCAACCAAACACTAATTAATACGTTCAAGGGTGTTAATTACATATTAGACCCTTAAACTTACATGAAAAATTAAGCAAAAACCAAGCAAGACCGAATTAATGTCACTGCCAGACAAAAGGAAGCTGGCACCGAACAGCAAGGGTCATTCCCCTAATGCAGCTGCTTGGCACCAGATGTAGCACCTGACAAGGTCCTGGGATGCCTTCGGATTGGAAGAACTTCACTACAACAAACTGGGCCTGTCAAGATGCCATTTTTTACGATGGCTCTTTGATGCATTTATAAGACGGGCCACCATATGTTTCAGTATATACGGCGGTTATGAAGTCCTTGTATTTAGTGTCTCTTTTTATACTTCTGGTACCCGAATATTCTTTTCTATACACAACGGTCCTTTGGGAATACAATATTTTATACTACATGTTTTCTCCGTCGTAAACAATCAAAGATTTATACGAAGGTCCATATCATATAGGTTTTGAAAAATTATTTTTGTGTATATACGGCTTCATAGAAGCCACCATATATGTGTGCTACTTGATACGATGGCTTTTCACCTACCGTATTTGTGTGTTGTTTTTCGACGGCTTAATAGCCGTCTTATATGGTTTTTGTTTGTATATATCTGTACTTATATTTTTTTTTTTTAGCTAAAATTCCATATTGAAAGGTATAATATTTTTCCTGATTTATATAGGAGTTTAAAATTTTCTTACCTAATTTTTAAGGAACAATGTTTTTCAACAATATCTATTTTGCATATTTAAAGTAAATTTTCTAGTTCAAACTTTCTATTCAACATGAAGGAGAATTGAAAGCAAAAATATTACCCAACTTTTTTCCTCCTAAATTGGTAATGAAACATCCTACTTTATATTAATATGAAGGCATTATTATTTTTTTGGTCAAACTAATATATTATATATAATATAATTTTATATAAACACCCCATATATATATATATAATAAAACCCCTTAACTTCAAAAGTGAATAACAATATATAATAAAATCTTATCACATGAAATTAATATAATAATAAAAATATATATATTATCATTATAAATTCTTGTATAAGTGTAGAGAATATTTCCTGATGCCGAAAGCAAATGTAAACGAAAACATATTCAATTTAATTATACCCAAATGACAACTAGATTATGTTGGCTGAGAAGGTGTATCAGACAAATAAATTGTTCGATTGATGATTTATAGGGAGAAATACAAAGCCGCACCAAAAATTAATTAACTCCAACAATACGCACCAATTTCCACAAATCAGACCAAATTATATATATTGAGTGCCAATGACCAACAAATCCAATTAATGAAATATGAATCCATTGGATAAACATGCCAAACTTTCGAAATATAAAAGTTGTCTTTTGTTCCTACAAGCAGCAACAAAAAAAATTATGCATCCTCCAACAATGTTCATAAAGAATATAAAAATGCTGATAGGAATCGGTGACTTTGAGTAGAATCTTCACCATTATAGCTATCCAAAATGACAAGAAACACTTTGACACAAGTGCATTCCACAAAATAAGCAGCCAAACTTAGTTATAGCAATGCGAAAACAAATGTCAATAACTCCTCCACCAAATAAGCAACAAAACTTAGTTATAGCAATTTCAAAACAAATGTCAATAACTCCACCAAATAAGCAGCCAGACTTAGTTATAGCAGTTCCAAAACAACATCAAACTATAACTCCACCACCAAATAAGCAGCAAAACCTAGTCATAGAAATTCCAAAACAACCTCAAACTATACTTAAACCAAAACAAGTGTTTCTAGCAATCAGTAAACATGTTGTGATTTTAAAAAAGTAATATATCCTCTTCAAAACTGTTCAAATCCAAGAAATCAAGTTACAAATCTATAGAGGAATGAACTGAAATTAAAGTTTGTTTCACGGAAACTTGAAGTTGTTAGAAAGTGCAAAGAAGTTTCTTACTTACCAATGGGGATTATAATATTCACCTTGATGCCAGCAAGAAAAAATAACAAGATTAATGCCTACGCCTGCAACATGAGAGATTGAAACATTAAAGGTAAAATAACAATCAGAAAGGGCATAACATAGCAAGGGTTCAGTATATTCGAGTACGAAAGAACAACAATATAACAAGAAATGTCCAAACAGTATAAACAATTAATAACATATGGTTACGAATGCAAGCATCGATAATGTCATTACTGAAGAACTGATATAATAATACCATGGATTTGAAGTGATGAATTGGTCATATTTGTCACATTTGTTCCTGTTCGATCGCTGGCTTTAAAGGCTTGAAATCTAAATCAACTTCTTCACCCTTGAATCCAATCCCCTCACCCAAAACCTATGTACCTCCTAAACAATTGGCTGTGTATCCAACTCTTGAACAAGAAAGGGAGCCAGTTCATTATCTCGGGAATAAAGATCAAAGTTATCCCTCCTATTGATCAACGTAGCCACATGCTAATCAAGTTTGTTTGGATATTGTGAATACCAAACTTGTTCTGCCTGGTTGGCCAAAATAAATGGCTCATCACTCCTTATTCTCACGGTACAACAAACGATCAAAATTCACCATTTTAAAGTCAAACTCATCCATCTTCACATCGTTTTCTAAGTCAACCAATCACACTCGAATAAGATAAATTGTAAAGCATTATTATACAGGATTTTGTAGATGTCAGTAAGCACCCCGTAGTAGGAGACATCTTTAACTAGGGGATTACTGTACTTGCTACTTGCATACTCGGTTATGGTACCCCTACAAACAATTCAAGAATTTTGTGCCTTTCTACTAACTTTGCAACCTCTGGTTCAAAAAAGGAATCCATTGATGTCACGGACATTGTAACGCCACCCTTGATTATATGGGCCGCTTGCTAAGGGTCTAAGGTCATCAGGAATGTCCATCATTCCCCCATTTTCAATCACCTAAAATGTACGAATAATGGAAAACCTTAGTATAAGAGGACTGGGATTTTTACATAGACAAAATAAGCCAAAAATTCACATATTTTTGCAACCAAGTGTGGAACGTAGTAGAATGAATATGCTTTTCATGCAACATTGCTCTTGGATTTTCCAATGATATTGAACTCATGTGGATGTTGCTTAGTATAATAGCCCGAGCTAGTGTAGCTCTATAAGCTAGAATGGAAAGAAATTTATGATCATAAAAAGATCATAGTAGATGTGACTTACTCTCTATATGGCCCCAAAGCATCACAATTTGTGAACAAACATCACTGTGCTTGAACAAAGGTAACCCTGTCAAACAAAATATCTGAACCCTTTCCAATTCGTCTTCCCATCTTTGAACCCTCTTCTCTGTACCTGGACGGCTTGTTCTCTTTGCTCTCCACATCATCCAGATACCGTGAAACAAATGTCAATAACTCCTCCACCAAATATCCACTTGCAATCGAACCTTCAGGCATAGAATGATTGAGATCATATCTCTTTAGGGTCATGAGATACCTACAAGTGAAGAATGCATTAATAAGAGAGGGAATAAGTTGTTAAATATTTTATTTATATGGAAAGTAAAGTAGGTAGGTCTAATCACCTCTCGATGGGATACATCTATCCACATTGCACTGGCAACGTAATTACAGCATCCTCAGCCAAGTGAATGGGTAGATGTTCCATGATATCGAAAAAACAAAGAATGTCTAATAGACATAAAGATACCACAAACCTGTCCTAAAGTTTTTCAAGGGAGGACTCATTGTTAATCATTGTGCAAAGTTGCCTAAAACACTATGCAATCTCAATTAATAGCAAGATAACATCCTTGGGCAATGTTGTTCAAGCTACCAAAGGAATAAGCTGTTGTAACAACATATGGCTATCATGATATTTTAAACCACCAATTGTCCTCCTTCTGACATTAATGCCCCTTGACACATGAGAACAATATCCATCTGGCACTCGCAAATCCTTCAACACCCCTAAGAATCTAATAACCTCATATCGAACATCGTATATGGTGCTGGTGGAAACACATAGCCAGTCCCAGACTGTTTCAAAATGGGGTGAAGTGTTTTTTTCATATTCATAAGCTCTAAATCTTTGCAAGCTTTAATTGTGTCTTTCGTCCCATTGCTGTAGCCTAATAATGTATAAAGTAGGTTATAGCAAAAGTTTTTCTCAATATGCATTACATCCAAGTTATGCCTCATGAGATTTAAGATCCAATATGGCAACTCCCAGAATATACTCCTCTTCTTCCAGTTGTAGCTGTTAATGCCCTACTTCTTTTCCAAATCTGCCCCATTCCTTTTTGCACATCTTCTCTCTTGTATTCAGTGAGGGAGTTTTGAAGTTGGTCTAATATTTTAGGCCCGGAGAACCTCCACCATGGAAATAGACCTTACCCTTACGAAACTTATGACACGGCTGCAAGAATCGACGATGGTAAATGAAACAATATTTTCCACTAGTAGGAAAGTGGTAACTCAAACAGTTAACACCGCAAACAGGGCATGCTTTGTCATTGTGCAGGAAATACCCTTCCAGATCTTCGAAAGCCGGGAAATGGCTAATAGTCCACAAGAGAGCAACCTGTAGACAAAACATTTCCTTGCCACGAAGTCATAGATCATGACACTATTATCCCACAGTTCCTTCAACTCCTCTATAAGCGATTGCATGTAAAGATCAATTTTATTGCCAACAGATTTAGGCCTGTCAATTAATGTTGAAAGAATAAAGTAGGGTTGTTTCATGTAAAGCCAAGGTGGCAAAATTATATATCACCAACACAACGGCGAAGTACTATGAGGAATGTTCATATTTGAGAATGGACTAAATCTATCTACTGAGAGGCTAAATCTAACATTCCGCAATTTAGCACCAAATGAATTATAAAGCTAATCAAGGCTTTTCCAAGATCTAGAATCAGCAGGATGCTTGTGAACCCCATCTTTAACCCTTCCTTCGTCATGCCATCACATCAAAGAGGTTGTTTTTCTGGACATGAATAATCGGTTCAAGTGTGGCATAAGTGGGAATATCGCACACGCTTACACACTATTTTCCCCCCTCCTTTGTTTAATGTGAAGTCTTGCACACTTCACACTCAACAACAAGACCTTTTCACCTTCAAGTCCACTTCACTTAAGGCATCTTTTAAGAGCTCAAGCGACACATCAAGTGACTTGTTTGACCACCTAATCAACACCTTAATGTGCATACAATGGGACTTTAGATTCCTCCATAATACACAAGACACGTTTCACCTCCTTTGGTGCTTCACAATTAGCTGGATCTGCATCAACTCCAATGGCATAATGAAACATGTCGTCCATGTAGCCACATACATTTGAAGATTCCTCACCAAATTTACTGGCATCATCCTGTACTACCAAGAATTTTTCCCCATGGCAATGCCAAATTTTATACCACCGTTGAAAACCCCATATCTTGCAATATTGTTTTAGGTTAATTGGACTCTTATATAACCGATTTTGGCACCGAGTGCAAGGACAAGGTATTTTAATCCCCTCAATTTGGTCTTTGATAGCAAATTTTAAGAAGCCATCTAATCTGTCATAGTACTCTTTGGACAAAAAATCGGTGCGATCAATCCACCACCTTTCCATCTTTTCCATTTTCAAACGTGAACAAAATAGAAAAATAGTTAAACATGCTCATGCTTTTTTAGGCATGGTTCAAATTTTTATAAGCAAATTTTTGCATGAGCATTGACTCATCTTCGGCAATGATTATGATCTAAGGAAGAAAATAAATGTTGTCCATGCCAAATTTTACATAAAGAAACATGACACTCTAGAATATAATTTACAATATCATCAGTATATACACTAATGCGTAAACGTTGGAAAGGAAGAAAAACCAAGAAGTATTTTTTCTTAATTTTTTTTTTTTTGGCAGGAGCAAACCTCCACTTCACTGAGTAAAAGGAATAATTCAATTTGGCAAGAAAAAAGTTTGCTGGTCATTGTTAAGTGAATTATTGTAAGATTGTTTTAGTTCGCAATAATTAACACTTAGAATCATCCAAGAAAGGATGCAGGAGACCACTTTCCTTCTATAAGCCACATGCATAAGTGTTTGTTGTTTAAGTGTTGGATTTCTCAACCCTACTGATCAACTGGGAAATAGAATAATTAGAAAAATGTAAAAGATAAAGTCCATAAATAGTTACAAAATTTCAGCAAAATTGAATCCTGATTGGAGATATGGGACATTATATTCCTTTGTGTCAAACATGTAGAAGCCTATGTGAGTGGAGTTTCCTCTAACTTGCCAATTATTACTCCCAGACAAGTTAGTGCAATCCTGTAGCAGAGGCCTTTATAGCACCTAAAGGATAGAACCGAACACAAATTTGGATGTCTGGCAATTGTTAACCTAGGCTATTAATTTCATCTCATAAGACCGCCCCCTGAATCATATATATATCATAGAATGTGGAGAGTAAAGGAATGAAGATGCTTAACATTTATTTACATATATCCATAACTGCTTATATTTACAGAGAAAGATCAACGAGTCAGAATTTATTCCACATCCATAACTGCTTATATTTACAGAGAAAGATCTAAGAGTCAGAATTTATTCCACAGTCCCCTAAACTAAATTGGTCACTTTAACAATGACCTTTTAAATACAAATCCGAATGGCATTATATGCAGAACAAAAAGGGGAGTCTGGAGAAGAAGAGGTTAGAGTGCCTGCCTCAATTGTTCAAAATAACTTCAATGGGTAATTCCTTCAATGTGCAAAGGCACGTTTCATGAAGACGGAGAGCAACAGAGTGCTTCACTCCTCAAAAACAAGCTTCTTTAACCATTTTATACTTCACACTCAGCAATACCATATAACTTTGAACTTGGAACAACCAAAAGGCTACCTACAACAAACACAATTCATGAACTACTGCATCAATTTCCGCCAAATATAATGACAACCGCGGGCAGGCCTTTATTGAGAAATTGACCCTGCATAAAGTTGGAATGAAGAGACAAGACAATCAGGTGGCAGCAGGCGATTTGTGTGGTAGATACAATATTGAAAATGGACTGTTAAATTTAAGCACCAAATTAATTTCGATCACTTCCGCTGCAACTGAAAGTTGAAACTCTGGTGGAGAGGCTAGAATATGTAATCTGTTGATGGGAAATGCAATCTAAAGATGTTATCTGGAATGTAAGCTCTGTTCTCAACCTCATGTCCACTTCACGAATGATGAAGGCAAGAAATTTCTCCATTCTCATGCTCTCCTTAGTTTCTCGAAGAATTGTTTCTCGGTCGGGAATCTGGTCCTTATGCTACTGAAAGAAGTATTGTGAACAACCTTAGTGTGCTCCGCTTGGTGGAATCAACTCCATTCTTGGAGAACTCTCCTTCAGAAACACTTCTGCAAGATCCAACTGATAAGGACAGCTTGCTTTGGGTATTTGGTACACAGCAAGCCTGGGACGATAAGAGACCTTCGAATTGGTGTGAGCTTGAGGTTAGAATGGTGGGGTGCAGAAGAGGAAAATGGAGGAAAAATTTTCATTCAAATTTCTGCAAAAAAAACCAGGCGAGTGATTTTTGCAGAGCGGGGGAGAAATAACATTCCGCAATTACCAAGGCAAGCCACACCAACATCTGCACTTGTCCTTCTCCGGTACCAGAGCAGCGGTCACTGTCCTATACTCCATGCCAGAGGAGCCTACAGTGTGAAGAGTTTTTAGTGGAGCCGAATTAGATTGTTGTCAAGCTAATCTTTAAAGAGTTGACAAGTGTGGTTCAGTGGAAGAGTCGAAGGATAGAAATTGTTGAAGTTCATGCGGATATATAATAGTATTTGGTTCAATCAAAAGGCAGAAATGTGTGTTCCAAATTATATCAGTTGCATAATACAATGAAATAATGATATAGGTTACTCACGTATCACGAGATTCCCACATAATATGCCTTTTGGGTGTTCAATTTTCGTTAAATAAATTTTCAATTGTTGATAAAATTTATTATGAATTTATTTTGTTAGAAAGAGCAGAATTTCCTATCCTCCTTTGTGTGTGCTTTGATCAAATATACATATACATATATAGGACCATAGATGAAATTATGAAAAAGGAAAACTATCGTTAATAATAAATAAATAAAAATTTCTACGAATTATAAAATTTTTATTAAACAATATTAATTACGCAAGGGTGAAAAATCACCTATTTTAGGGAATGAACGTAACAACTCGTTTTTTTTAATTGCTTAGACCCGACCAATATTAGCGAATTGGTGTCGCGCATCCCTCTGCTTTTTTTTTTTGTTCCTTTTTCAAACTGCCTATTTAGCAATAGTCATAGGACTTGTTGCTACCGTCCACTATAGACTGAACAACAATAATTAGTTCTGAATTACTGAAGCAATGAAACTTTTATGTAATATTTGTAGCAGGAACGCTCAAGATACATAATAATAATAATAATAATAATAATAATAATAATAATAATAATAATAATAATAACAATAGTAGCAATGATTATAACAATAATTTGGATGGGTTTATACCCTTAGTAATATACGTATAGAAAGAAGCCTATATTAATTGTTTGGCTAGGGCGAAACTTGTAAAAGGCAGACTTCCGAAACATTTTTTTGCATTAAACCAGATGAAATTTGCTATATTTGAATTTGGAATATTCATAACAAATACAAATAAGGTGGATGGGGGGATACTATTAGTACTGATAGCATTTAAATATAATTATATTAATAGTTCGTTTACTGTGGCATTCAAATAACTTGAAATAATCCTTTTTGGAAGTTAACCGGAACATAGCAAAAACATTATCGCAAGAATGTTCATAACACATAATAATGATAATAATACATAAAATTGATTATTATGACAATTGAATGTACACATTTTAGATACATATATGAATATAAATTCTATTCATAGATCTTAATTCAATGGCAGAGTGACATTGTTTTCTAGTTCGATGCAAGTGAAACACAACACAATGACAAACAATAACATTTTAAAGTTCAAACTTCAATTTTTAATATTTTTCTAGAAATGTATAAGTTTATGAAATAGCTCTCTTTTATCTCTACTTCGGTGCAAATAGTTCAAAAGATGTTCTATCATTTTTATGGAAATGATACAATTAGTATATTGTCCTAATTGTAGTAGATAATAACAATTCCTATTCTAGGTTAGAGGATAATTTTTCAAATCATACATAACCATATATAAGTTTAATTATCTATATATCTAAATGAAATGAAGTTAGGTTTACTTCAGACACATAGCTTGTTTGGTTCTCTAAAACTTTGACTTAGACCCCAAAAGAAGTGAGAAACCCTCTTTGCCAATAAAGAGAAATAGTCGTTGCAGCGAAGTGTAGAGAGATAATGCGCTTTCAATAGGCTTTACGCCTTAACAGTGCTCTCTGCAAAGTACTCAAAAGCTCCAGTCAAATCACCTCTCCACATTGTTCCCTCCCAGATATAGCAAACCAGTTCACCAAAATCTTTTCTTATTGCAAGAAGTAATCATAAAGCTTAGGAAATCCCCAATTCACTCACCAATTTCTCTCTTTCTCCAAACTCGAAGAAGAGCTTCTTTTCTCCCTTTTGCTACCTTCTTGCATCTTTGAGTGCAAAGCAGAGATGAAATCTCTTTCTTTGCCAACTTGAAATTTGCTCAAGTATGCAATCAATCATCTGTTCACAACAAAGCTTCAAAGTTAGTTATCTCTTGAAGAGCGAAGAGTAGCAGCAACATTCTTGTTGGGGATAAAGAGAAGGGTCTAGTAAGCCTCAAAAAATCCAGACTTCATAGCTTCTTGCCTTGCAGAGCTCAACCCCTTTTCGTGAACAAGTTAGTTTGTTTCTTCTTTGGTAATCTAATCTGACCTTACTTCGTTATTTTTCAAATTGGGAAATTTTAACCTTTCCAGAGTTAACTGTTACCTTTCTGGGGGTAAGATGAATTAATTCTTTTAATGCTTGCTTCATTCAATGACTGTTGAATCCTCCATGTAATTCTTCATCATGGTTTAGTGTAAAGTTGCAAAAGGTTTTATATTAATGGGTAGTTGGAAGAAGTGTTAAAAGGGTTGGTGCACTCATTATATTGATAAGAGGTTTTTTTAGTCCTGAAGGTTTAACAGTTTGATTTTGTTGGCTAATCTTTCTCTCTTCTTTTGCACACGAACTCCTATTTTTTAATTTGTGGAAAATTTAACTACTTATACTTCTGACCTTAGGATGGTGTTTTTTACTCTGTTAGTTTCTATAGTTTGAGACATCATTTTCAAAATAACCTAACTCATGAATACTATCAAACATGGTACTTAATACCTTTCAGTCTTAGCGTCCAAAGAGTTGCAATCATCCTTATTGTCCATTCTATCTAACTGTATCGTATTTGAACATGTCGTGGAAGCACAATAGTTTCACTGCCAATGTTAGGCTTCAAAATTCCTTTGGGAGATTAGCCACAGCGGTACCTTATCTTGTGGCCAAAATCAATTATAATACCCGATCTTTTTTTTTCAGCCAAATTAGTACCTATACTATTCATAAACTGCCAGAGTGATACTTGCGATCACTTGACAGTAATTTTTCAGCCAAATTAGTACTCATACTATTTACGAGCTGCCAAATTAGTACTAAAAACAGAGAAATTTTCACAAAAGTTGCTGTCAAGTGATCGGAAGTATCATTTTGGCAGTTTGTAAACAGTATGAATACTAATTTGGTTGAAAAAAAAGATCGGGTTACAGCTGACTTTGGCCACAAGATATGGTACCACTACGGCTAATCTCCCAATTCCTTTTCCACTTGTGCATATAAGAGTTGAGTTACGAAGAAGCTATTACAAAGTAAAATATTATAATTCTAATATTGTCTTTTCTCTTTGTGAACAAGGGCCTTAACAACGGGCCTGACATTGATTGGTCAGATTATAGCAATAATCAATCCATTTATCTAGCCTTCTTGCTTTTCAGAGTTAAATGAGATATGTAGCACTACAATAGGGAAGTAACAGATACCACTTCACTAACAAATCACTAAAGACTAGAATTTAAAGGAAAAGACTTCTACATACAATTTGATTAGTTGATACATCCAAATCTTGAATATCTCCAAGCTTAGCTACAATGCAATAATAAAGTGTACTTTGTAATCTACACGTTTTAGGTTGTCTGGTCTTCACCCTGAGTGAGAATCATTGCATCTTCGAGGTCTGGTGAATAGGAGCTGCTCATATTTGCTGTTTTGACACCACAATTAACAAGTGAGAAACTAATTCTCTTATAGCCTATTTATGTACTATCTATTTTCACTTTCTACAACTTATGGGCTCTGTAATGGCTACCATGTCTAATTGTACGGCATTAAGAATTGATTTGGATTGCAGCTAAATACTAATGTTCATTTGCTTAATATCAAATAATCAATCCCACATAGAGTTACGGTTGGATGCCATATGGACCCCTTTTATTTTCTACTTTGCTTTCTATTTATTCTTAGTTGCTACTGCCAAGGAAGAAAATGACCTTTTGTTGGACCAAAAAATGCCTGCAGAATGAAAGGATCATGCCTTTCTTTCATACATACAATAAGGGCAGAACTGTTTTCATCCCTGTCTTCGATACTCTATTTCCTTGTTTGATATATAAAGAAAACTGTTAGAAATAAAATGATTTGTTAAAATATTTCAGTGGCTTGATGACGAAACCCAACCAGATAAGAGATGATCATTATTTTGTATTTCTTCTAATAAAATATACTGAACTACTGATGCATTGTTCTTCCTTTTCCAATCTTTGCTTTGTGTTGAAGTTGTGTTGCCATCCATTCTATGGTATTCCTTCTGTTCAATTATAAATCTTCTATTCAGTTATAAAAAATGGGATAAATCTAAGCATTCAAAAAGATAAGTCTTGCATGCCTGTAGAGACACATTACTTGTACACAAAAACAACTTCTAATGAAGAGGGCAATAATGGAAACACTTGAAATTAGAGGATATACATGTGCTTTTTAAAATTGCTACAGCAGAAGGTAGAAATGTGCCTTAGTTCCTTGATCCATGATGTAATTTAAATTTGGTCTGCATCGCAATAGGGCATAAAACTTCATGATGTGAATAAAAATAAGTAATAAGTATAATTTATGCGGAGATAAAAGGTATGCATGATAAGAAGCATATGCTATTCATATTTTCTTGCCCCATTCATCTAAAGACAAATAAATTTACAGTACCATTTTGTTGCTGTAAAGTTCCATGAGCATTAATAGTTTGCTACAATGCACAGGAAAGATGCCTATCACAAGGAGTGGTCGAAGAGCCGCAACGACAAGAATGTTGCAACAAGCTCCAGATCAGCTACACGAAACCATATCTAGGGGGAAATAACATCATACATGTTTGACACCTTCCTTGAGTAAGGGATCACACAACTGGTTACTATTGCTGCCAATTTTTGTTTCGTTAAATGAATATAATTTCAGCCAGTTCTAAATCAATACAGGAGCATAATGAGCAAAGTACCGGAACAACAGCAAGCTTTGTGTCTATTCTTCGACTCACTGTGGTTTAACTACCATACTCAAGAAAATAGCAGAGTCATGTAGTTTCTATCATAGTTAGATGTCTTCTCCCGGGAGTATATATTGGTCCCAATTATTCTCTGGTAAAGCTTGTGTCATGAGTAGTGCAATAACATTACTTTTGCTTTGATTTTCATTAAATTCCACTTGACAAACTTATGTGGAAGTCATATTTGATTATTAATTTCTCAAGTTTTCTGTCGGTATCCATAGAACTTATGCTTATTATTATTAGTACTCAGTGGGACAGAAAAATCCATTTGACAACACTCAATGAGGATAATCACCAATTTAGAACTAATACATTATTGACATGCACAACAACATAACAAAGGAAACAGGAAGAAGGAATTCGAAGTTATAGATTGGGTGTGGATACATTTGAGAAAGGAACGTTTTTCACATGCTCGGAAGTCAAAGCTCCAATCAAGGGGTCACCGTGGGCTGGGTCGGTTTGAGCCGACGAGTCAAAATAAGTGTAATAATAAAACCTATAACAATAGTTAGGCAAAAAATGTTTTGAAAAACTTACAATGCACATTTAAAATTATAAAGTTACATTTATAATTATTCATCGTCTATAATTAGCTGACTTTGTTCTAAGGTTTGAACTATGTTTATTTTCTTTCAATTTTGTGCTTGGATCATGTTTGTTTTATTGAAATCTCATGATCTAGTGTTTGTTTTGTGATTTTGTTCTTCTACATCTATCCTACTTTCTAATTGTGATCTTTGTTTGTGGAGATCTAGCCTAAGGCTAAAAACAAGGGTTGATTCAATTTGTTTGGTGTTTTTGTTTCTTCTATCTTCCATATAAAAAGAAAAATACAAAAAAAAAAAGAAAGAAAGTTTTAGCAACAAAATTGAAAAGAAAAACAGAGACAAAAAGAAAGAAAAACAGGGATTGAAAAAGATTGCAAGAAAAATCAGAGAAAACGTGAATTGAAATTGTTGAATTGCATTGATACTTGTTTGATTTGAATACTTGAAGGTGTGGGGAAGATTTGTGATTGAATTGGAAGTTGAATTGGCATTGTTTAGTGAAAATTTGAGTTGGTTTTGAGAAAGTGTCATTGTAGAGATTTTTTATCACAATTTTCTTTGACCTCTAGGTGTTTCAATAAATACCTATCATCTATTTCTTTGAATTCTAAGTAATCAATCACTTTATTTGTGTTGATTGACCTATTTTCTAAACTCTTTAGTTCTTGTGAGTGAATTCTTTATTGACTATTTGATTGGATTGTGTTGTTGATTGCTTGGTATCTTACCTAGGTAGTTAACATTGTTCTTTTGAATCAATTAAGAACTTCAAAAAGAGTTTGAGGGGTAAAAGTCTGAGTGAAGAAAAAGCCCATATCAAAAGTGATACACGAGTGATAGTGAGGATGTTGAACAAGGAAGCTTCTCCTTCATCACAAGCATCGGTTCTAGGTGAAGAACACAGAGGGTATGCTTTTCTTTTGGAACAAATGAGAAAGATGTCAAGGGAAATCTCAAGAAAACTTTTTAACAATATCAATGAGTCAAGAAGAGATTTTAATGGAAGTTTCGAGCAAGTGGAAGAAAGGGTGAATGGCAATGAAGTGGATCCTCAACCTCCTTTGAGAAATCAATTACCTCAAAGAGGAAGAGGGAGGGGACAACATCAAAGGATGCCATCTAGGAGAAGAAATGTCCGAGAGCAATATGAAGAAGATGAAAGTAATGAAGGTGATTATGAAGATGAGTATTAAGAAAAGAGGCCAAGAAGGCCAAGGGGGGGACAATGATGTTGATAAGAATCTTGGAAGCATCAAGTTAACATTGCCACCATTTTATGGAGGAGACGATCCAAATGCATGCTTGGATTGGGAAAGGAGAGTGAATTCAATCCTTGAATGCCACAAATTTTTTGAAGAAAAGAAGCTTAAGTTGGCCATCGTAGGGTTTATGGATTATGCCATTGTATGGTGGGATCATTTGGTAATTGCAAGGAGAAGACAAGATGCACCACCATTAGAGACATGGGAGGACATGAAAGTGCAACTAAGCAAGAGATTTGTGCCTAAACATTAACAAAGAGACCTTCATCACAAACTTCAAACTCTTACACAAGGGTCTAAGAGTGTTGACGCTTATTACAAAGAGATGGAAATAGCAATTATCCAGAGTAATCTTATTGGAGAAGAACCCAAGGCAACTATGACAAGGTTTCTAAATAGGTTGAACAAAGAAATAGGAGACATGCTTGAATTGCAACAGTATAAAGATTTGGAGGAAATGGTTCAAAAAGTTGTCAAGATTGAAAGGCAAGTCAATAATAGGAGATCCTACTATGGGAAGACCTTCCAATCTTCGAGTCGTGGAAATTCAGCTACCAAGACTACAAGTTCATGGCATAAGAATGAGCAAGGAGTTGCCAAGCCATCTACCAAGGAAGAACCTTCCAAACCTACAGTGAATGACACCAAGGGAACATTTGGAGACAAAGGTAAAGCTCACAACCCTCCTAATAGAGCTAGAGATGTTAAATGCTTTAAATGCCATGGTTTTGGGCATTATGCACTAGATTGTCCAAACAATAGAGTCATTATTATGATTGATAGAGATAATGTTGAGTCTTGTAGTGAGAAGGAGGATCAGGATTGGAATGGAAATTGTGAAAATGCTCAAACAAAAGATGAGAATGATCCTATTGAAGGGCAGCTACATATGAAGATTAGAAGGATTTTAAGTGCTCAAACAAAAGAAGAGGAAGATATTCAAAGAGAAAATCTATTTCATTTTAGATATTTGATTAATGAAAAACTATGTAGCATGATTGTTGATAGTGGAAGTTGTGTGTATATTGCTAGTTGGTATATGGTGGATAGGTTGAAGCTACCATGCATTGATCATCCAAAACCAATATAGACTTCAATGGTTAAATGATAGTGGAGAAATGAAGGTTGGAAAGCAAGTTACAGTATTCTTTTCAATGGAAAAGTACAGTGATGAAGTGTTATGTGATGTGGGCAACATATTTGTTACTTGGTAGGCCTTAGCAATATGATAGAAAAGTGACATATGATGGCTACAAGAACAATATACACTTGAGTTTGGGGACAAGAGGATTCATTTGAATTCATTGAAAAAACATGAGGCTTATGTGGATCAAAAGACACTTCTTGAGAAAATGAGAGAATTCTATGAAGAAAAAGAAAAGAGAGACAGAGAGAAAATAAAATGATAGTGGAATGAAATTGAAAGAAAAAGAGAAATGAATTTTCTTATAAAAATCTTCATGATTCCTTTTATTGCTAAAGAAAAATATTGTCCAAAAGAGTTGTCTTGATTTTGAAATTCACTTTTAGCCTCATTTTTGTCACTCTAGAACTTTTCTTTCCATATGCATGAGGCGAAATCCATAGAAATGTGGTTAGCTCGAGCACGACATAAGGCCTTAATTGATTCGTTTCTGCCTTTCTTTAAGCCTACCCTTTTACATTATATCCCTTGGTCCTTATTTGAGCCTAAATAAGAATAGTTTTCTAACTATTCTATTTCTTTGATTTTTATTTACATTTCTACCTTGTCTTTTAAATGTTTTCTAAGAGAATAATGGCCATATTCTTTTGAAATCTTTTTCTTTTTTTTCTTTTGCAAGAATTGAATGTTTGATGAACGGTGAGTGAAGGTGAATAGAGGATGCAAGAAGGATGTTGAAAAAAACAGAGGGGGTGCTTTTAATTTTTATTGACGGAAGCATAGAATATGGAAAGTTTAAAACTAAGGAGTCGATGCCCTAAAAAAAAAATAAATAAATAAAAGAGTGATGAAGAAGGACTTGGTGAATAAAAATAGAATGATGATTCATGTTTTAAAATGTTTATGATATGAGTTATGGCCTTCCCTTTTGAAATTTTATACTCTCATATAATATCTTTTCTTATCTTTATCGTTCATTTGCAGCCAATTGCAAAAGAGTAACATTATAAACACAAAGTCCTATTTGACTCGAGTGGACTTGTTTCTATCATTAGCGAAGAGTGTGTATTGACAAGATTATGGTTGTGATTTCTTTCTTTTAAAGGTTTCTTTGTGCTAATCATGATTGAGATAGCTTGATTGTTTCGATCTTATTTTTAGTTTACTTTAATATGTCAAAACTTGAAGATTAACAATGGAAAAACGGGTCAAGTTGGCCTGTCGACTCCCTTGTAGCCCGTGTGAACAGTATCTCCAGCCCTGTCCAGCCTGCTAGCCCATACCTAGCACATGAGGTTTAGGTTTCCTAGAGCCCATCCTGGCCTAGCTCGGAACCCGTTTGAGTCTAGGAATATGAACGAACCACGAACTAGACAAGTGCGTGATTCGACCCATTCACCAACCCGTCGACCAGCCCTGCCCGTTAAGACCCAACGGCCGAATGACCGTTGCAATTGCAACTAGCCGTTAAATTTTTTAAAAAATTATGAAAATGCCACTATTGATCACTTCTCCAAAAAAACTATAAATATCTCCTATTCATGTTTTCTCACCAAAAAACCTCTCTAATCTCTCTACTCTGCATTCTTCATCCTATCACTTTCAAACCTCAATTCTCTATTGGTGAAAAAAATTTATTTTTGGCAAGAATAGTTTGAATTTATTAGGAGTTCGTGAAGAAATTTCGTGTTTCCAACTTCCACAATTTTTGACTAATTCTTCCAAGTTTCGAATTTCATATTGGTTTTTCTATACTTATCTTCCAATTTGGTTGTCTTGTTAAATTTATTTATTTGAATTACTTTTTATTTCTTTCTCGATTGCTTTATTAAGACTTACATTTTCCCTCCTTTTCGTTTTATTTGAATTAGTTTTTATTTGTCGGTTAATTTAATTTATTTCACTACCTAGTTTAGAAATTGATAGATCTCGTTCATCCTCCCACCAAGTTAATTTTGATGAAGAAAAATTTAATATATATTGTAAATATGACGGTAGAATAAATTTCCCCGAACCTTTGAAATACAGCCCTTAGGTGATGATATTGATCCAGATGATGTTGAGGAAATACCAACCTTTACTAGTCGTTTAGGACAACTAGGTACATCTTCATGTTACACAACTAAGCCAAAAGAAAAAAAATCATTAGTTTGGAAATTATTTAAAAACGAGGAAGAAAAAGCAATTTGTATAGTTTGTTGTAAAAGATAAGGGTATAAAAGTGGAAGTGGGATGGGAACCTTAACTAGACACTTGAAAAATGAACACCCCAACTTTAATGAAGATTTGAGAAAACAACAATAAATTAACGTAGAGGGAATGAGGGGAAAGTAACCGGCAATTTTAGATTTAACCAAAAATTGTCTAGAGAAAAAACCTTGCTAGGTGGACCATAGAACAAAATCTTCCTTTTGGGATAATGGAAACGAATAGTTTTAATGAAGTGGTTAAACAATCTTTACTACTGGCATTTAATAGAATCCCTAGATCGACAATAAAAAGTGATATTATGAAATGTTTTAAAAATATGAAAAATAATCATATATCTCGTTTTAAAGAAATAAACTATATAAATTTTGCTCTTACATATGATATTTGGACAGCCATTACTGGGCTGCATTATTTGTGCATAACTTGTCATTGGATTGATAATGATTGTATTCTTAAAAAAAGAATCATTGTTTCAAACCGTTTGAATATCCTCACACAGGTATGTCCATTGCGCAATTTGTTTTACCCACTACTTGTGAATTTAATATTTTGGAAAGAATTTTTTCTATTTCTTTTGATAATGCCAAAAATAATGATTCTAGTATTCCTATTCTTGTTAGTGAAATAAATCTAATTTTTGATGGAAAACTTTTCCCTAATAGGTGTGCAAGTCGTGTTTTAAAGTTAATTGTTAAAAATGACTTTAAACTTGTTGACAGAGTTGTTGGTATTATTTGTGTTACGGTATGGTCTATTAAAATTTCTTCCATTAAAGTACAACATTTCAAATATCTTTGTTTAGAGTAAAATGTAAGTTATAAAAAATGTAGACTTAACACTAAGTGGAACTCTACTCATGATATGATAGATAGTGTGCCTCCTTATAAAAATCAACTAATTCAATTTTGTAATAGTACTGGATTTTTATTCCCCCCAATTAGTTCAATTTTTGATAGTGGCACTATTGTATCTTCTCTTTTGAAAACTATTAAAGAAGCCACCTAATTACTTTCGAGTCAATATTATCCCACTACCAATCAGATGATCCCTACGTTAATTCAAGTTTGTCATCCATTTAGTGAATTTAGGAACCATAGCCAAGTGGTAGAGGCTATGGAACAAAAATATTTGAAATATTATTCCCATATTCTTTTATTGTATTGCAATGCATTTTGTATGGATCCATGTTCTAAGATTTCAAGTTATGAGACGAGCATTGACTACTTGTACTGGTTGTACCCCGACATAGAAGGACATTTGTCATGGCAGCTAAAGTCTTTTGTGAGGTCCCACATAGATCTTCTTTTTGCATCCTATGCAGATCAGGTTTCTACACCAACCACAAGCATGCTGCCACCAAGATCAAGCACCTTGTTTACACCGAGAAGTTCAATGCTTGGTCCATCAACATGAACCTCAACAAGAGATCAAAGACAGGAGGCTCATCTTATGAAGATCAAGTTTCTACACCAACCACAAGCATGCTACCACCTAGATCAAGCACCACTTCTACACCGGGCATTTCAACGCTTGGTCCACCATCGTGAACCTCAACAAGAGATCAAAGATTGGAGGTTCATAGTAGACATCTTCATCAGCTAGAGGTTAGCATGAGTTGGCAATTTACAACATTGCCGCGAAAGTTGAAATGACTAGTGAAGACCCAGAATTTGACATTTTGGGATGGTGGAAACTAAATCAATCAACTTACCCAACTTTGTCTCAATTGGCATGAAATGTTTTGACATCACTCGTTTCAACACCACCCATGGTGTTTGAAAGTGCTTTTAGCGAAGCGGCCAAAGAATGGACGAATCTAGAGTGTCATGGCACTTGATACTTTGGAAGCTCTCAGTGTGCTTCTGACTGCATAAAGGCAAAATGAAGACTACAAGAAATGTCTCCTCAAATTGAGCATGATGATCGGGAATTTTACGGAGAAACATCATCATCACAACGGAATAACACATAAATGTAGTTTTTTTTTTATTTGTAATTGTTAAAAATACTTTTCCTTCATAGTTCATTATTTTATTTTTATAGTAATTTTTTATTGTAATTTTCCACAACCTTTCTAATTTGAATAATTTGTTTATTAATAAATTTATAATGTCTTACACTCAAGTTATTTATACATTTTTCTAAAGTTCTAAAATTTTAAAGTTTTAAACTTCTAAAATTTGCAAAGTTCTAAATTCTAATTCTAATAATTTTAAACTTCTAATTTTAAAGTCTTAAACTTATAAAATTTTCAAAGTTCTAATTTTTAATTCCTGTAAATTTTAAACCTTTAATTTCAAAGCCTTAAACTTCTAAAATTCCAAACTTCTAACTTCTAATAAATTTTAAACTTCTAATTTTAAAGTCTTAAACTTCTAAATTTTCCAAAGTTCTAACTTCTAATTCTAATCAATTTTTAATTAACTTTACTTTCATTTAATATTTATTTAAAGTCCAGTTTACTTAAGTTTTGAAAAATACTAAACTTAAACTCTTAAAGGAGTAATTTTAAAAGTTTTGGAGTAATTAAAAGAAAATGTTGAAGGAAAAAATATATTTTGGAGAAAAAAAATCTTGGAGCCCGACCCGAAACTGTTCCAATTAGGCCCAAATTGTGCCAAGCCTGCCGATAGTAGTGTTATGGTTCCAGAACCGGCTCGGCCCTGGTAACCTTCTTCTCTAGCTTGCCTTGCTAGATCGAGCCCGGGCCTCAAGCCCACTAGGCCGGCCCAACCTACCCTTCGGCCATTGCTATTGAAGATTAAAGGATTTTAGGTTATGTTGGATAAAGAATTGAGTATTTTATGCCTTAATCACGTGACTTTGTCACACACTTGATGTACATTTTCTTTCATAATGGGATTTGTGTCTTGGTGTGGAAGGGATAATGATTGCTTACATATTTGGTTTCATGTCTTGTGTTTTGGTTTGGAGATGTCATTATGAGTCTTTATGTTTGTTGTTTATGTTATGTTCGGTTGAAACAACTTTGCTTGAGGACAAACAAAAGTCTAAGTATTTTGGGAATGATTTGTGCATATTTCAGCTAAGTCTATGCCACTTTTTATGTCATTATCTTAACTTATCTTAATTATGTTATTTTAAGGTGTATCATACTACCCTATAAGGTTTTTAAGATAACATGGATGAGTGAGAAATGGCACGGATGAGCGAGTAACAGGGAGACGAACCGCACCTTCCTAAGCACCAGAGGGCACTATCCAGTCTAGGACATGCACCAGTTAGCACCAGACAGGATGCGATTATTATTTTAGTTTGATTTTAGAGTTATTTCTTAAGACATTTCTCTTTCCCAAAGAGGCTTGAAGATAAAGAAGGAGATTATTTTCCTCAGATTTGTTAGATTTTATCAATCATGTCTTGTGAATAGTTCTCTTTTGTTAACAAGAACATGAAGTAAGTTATTTTGATTTTGAGTTATGGGATTTCTCTTGTTTTTCTTGTTAAAGATTTGATCATTATTCTTGAGTATTTATGCAATTCTTGTTTTCATCTTGTTAATTGTGTTTATTGATTTAGCTTCATCACCTAGATTAATTTACATGATTGTATTGATATGGTGTAAATATTATCTCTAAGATTGATAAATCCTGCAAGTAGCAACTATTGTTTCAATTAGGTATTGGCTACCTACTTGATTTATCAATAGAAAATTGCACGAGATTAAAGTTATTTTGTTTTATTAATTTGACAATGATGATGCCTCCATGTTTCATGCAAATTAATTG
Source organism: Echites panduratus (assembly GCA_035221335.1). NCBI lineage: Eukaryota > Viridiplantae > Streptophyta > Magnoliopsida > Gentianales > Apocynaceae > Echites > Echites panduratus. The sequence continues at coordinate 1,695 of JAWZTD010074631.1, read as the reverse complement.
ATTAAATCCATTTTTCACTAAAACGTAGGTTTAATTGATTAAGTTAGGGATTTCATTTCTTGCTACGAGAAATTGATGTAATTTAAGGATTGGAATTTGAGCGGTAAGACAAATTCTAATATCAACTACTCAATTGTCTTTATATGATCTTTGATTAACCCCATAACAATTGATTGTTAACTGCTTTCTCAGCTATATTTTTCTGATGAAGCATGGGAAGGTCCATACTTATTCACAAAGGCAAACTTAAATGGAAGCTACAAATTGGCTGATTTGGAAGGAAGAGAACTCCTAAAGCCATGGAATGGATCAATCCTCAAAAAATTCTTTGTTTGAGAAGATAAGTGACTTTAAGTTTTGCTTCCAGATCATTATTTTTTTACCTGGAGTTAGAGGTATGATTTATCAATAAACTTTGCGATTTCTTTCTAACCAAGTTTATAATTGTTTTCTGAAAAAGTGTCAAATCTAGGTCCTTATGACTACCCTAAAGTCATGCTAAAAGGACTGTCGCCTAGGCCTCGACAAAAGCATTATGAATAATTTCTTAAATCACGGTCTCCTAGACCCCCTTCTACAAATAACAACTCTAAGTCATCCAAAAATGGTCAGCTAGACTACTCTCCAGATGACATAAGCTGAAACCAAACCATGTGCAAACACTCTAATTCACACCAAAAACATTGTTGAGTCTAAAGAGTTATAATGTTAAAAAACAATGCATAAGCACAGACCTCTAAAACATCCTAAAGGCACAAGGGCCTCGAATTACCCAAAAGCACAATCGCCTAAAAAAGAAAAATATCCAAGAGGCATACAGCCTTCAACAAAATATTCATATGGGATAGCCCCAAAAATTCTCTAGAAAACATTTAAAGAGCACACTGGCTTATATATTCGGTACATGGGCCAGCAAACATCAAGAAACATCACTAGAAAATCTCTTCTTCTGCTTTTTCGTTAAGCAGAGCCTTTTCAACATTTTCTTCAGAAACCTACAAGTCCACTAAAGAGGGGTTAGCAGAAAGAAAGCATAATCAAAGAATGAGCTACAAATAAATACCTAGTACCTGAAGGAAGACCACAAACTGACCAGCTTTTAGATATCGATTGGATAGAGCCTAGAAAGGGTATTTCTTTACAATTTTCGTATGATCGAGCTATCAGTTCTGCAAAACTACTACCTCTATCCTCTTACACGAATGTTCGCCCTTAGATCATCACACAAGTAAAGATGAGGGACTTGGCACAATCGAATTGCTAGATTCAATCGTGTTGGGTTTTGTATCTCATTTTCTTCTGATCGACTCTGTAAGACAATTTTGTTCTTCTTTTTTTTCTTAGACCCTCTAACCGAAAAAGGAAGGCATAGATTAGAAAAAGAAAACCTTATAGAAGTCTTCTGGATAAGTCAAATCCACTTTTTTTAAAAAAAAAAAAAATTTTAAATGGTGTCCAGGTCAGACTCATGTATGTATCTCGACTATACCGCTAGTTGCTGCAAATTCACCAATTTTGCTTGAATTCTAATTTGAATTCAAAGCGAGCTGCTTATCAAAGAGATAACAAAAAACGAACTTGTAAAATTACTATTTCCACAAAATTAACTCTTAATTACTGATAGTGTTATGTACTAGTATAATGACATAATTTACATTTTTTTGCTTGAAATGTATTTATGAGATTGATTTTATT
>JAWZTD010074316.1:19236-31478 GCA_035221335.1 Echites panduratus | reverse complement strand
ATTCCTTTAGTATAAATAATTTTCACATCATCGTACGACATTCTTTATTCAGATACATGTATGAATGTGTATATATAATTTATTTTACATTTTCTATATAAAAAAAAGGGCAAATCAATTTGAAAAGATATAAAACTGATTTGTACAAGATTCTTTGATCGAAAGGTGCAGTACATATCCGTGGTTTTGTCTACAATTTTCTTTTTTTATTATTATTTTATCGATATCAAAATATAAATCGTTTTAACTTATGTATTTAGTTCATCACAATATAAGTAATTTTATAATTTAAAATGTATATTTATTATGATTTTTTTTATTTTTATCTTTTATTTATGATAAAAATATATAAATATAAAATATTTTAAATAAAAAAATATATTTATTATTTTTTAGTACATAGTTATCCCCTGATGTCGTGAATCCAGAGAGGTAGTACTATTTTGACTTGATTTGAAAGCAATGTCGCTAATGAATGTTTGTTTGCTCATCAATTTCTCTATCTTCTTTAATAGTGAATCCAGAGAGGCAAAGCCCAAAAGGGACTCATAAAAGAAAATAAAATAAAATAAAAAAGTGATGAAAATGGTATCACGTATTTCACGGGGCTACAATAAAGCAGATGGTGATTTGAATCTTTCTTTGCTTTTGTGTCCTTTTATGGGAAAATATATAAATCTAAATATTTGTGGGTTCCTTAACGTTTGGAATCGGGATGATTGAAAAATTAAATAGCGTATAATAAATTTAAACAAAAATTGATATAAACTAAATTTATTAGAATTTTATGATTTAATTTAAATCAAAACAATATATTATTGTGGAGTGGAGTGGAGAAGAAGTACACTGTTGAATCTAATATTTGATGGGTATTTTTTTCTTGATAAAATCCCCGTTTTAGTACTATAATATTTTTTATCTAGCCGTGTAGATTTGTAACTTTTATTTTATCTTTTTGGATCATATAACTTTTTTCGTGTAACCAGATAAATCATTTTCACCTTTTTTTTTTTTACTTTCAGACCAAATAAACCATTTCTCTTTCAACTCGTAAGGGTATTTTAGCCGGTTCACTATATCGAACAATTATAATCGATTTAAATTAAAAAATTCTAACCCATTTTTCATTTACATCTCTAGTTGTGATAAAAAAGTGTTAAAAGTGTTGATCAAAATCGAATTATAAATGAAGATAAGGCTGAAGTTTTTTAATTTAAATCTATTAGAAGATGTTGATACAGTGAACATATTAAAATATCCTTAGAGATTGAAAAAAATGGTTTAATTTGTCTGAAAATAAAAAAACAGACGAAAATGACTTATCTGGTTATAAGAAAAAATGTTGTAAGATCCAAAAAGATAAAATTAAAGTTGTAAACTTATATGACTAAATAAAAAATGTTATAGAATTAAAATGAGGATTTTGAATTTTTCTTGCTTGGGTCATGTTGTGGTTATTTATTTAAATTCAATTGAAAATCAGTTGACAAGAAGTTTTTTTTTTTGTTTTTGTCTAACCCAAAACTTTCTTTATACAAATTGTACCTTTGAACCAATTGTTTACATCTTTAGATGAACTTTTCTCTCTATTTCTTTCTCAATAATCTCTCCTGTCTTTTCTGTACAATTTCTTTTTTTAAAAAAATTAATGTATATTAGAAAATTGACAATTACACTGGTTGGGGTGACTTTAAAAATATATTAGTTCTAAATTTTGATTTTTGTAAAAAAAATTATGGTTACGATTGTATTTATTGAAATTAAATTTCCATTCTTTTCTAATTGGTAAATCTTTTAGAAATAGATAATAATTTTTGAAAGAAGGATATTTTTTTATTGCTTTTTCGATAGTAAAGGTTTTTGTGTTACTTTTTCCTTAATAATTATGTTGAGAGTTTTCTTAATTGTATATATTACTCATATTAATATTTCATGAAATTTTTATTTATATTTTAATCCTCTTTACTATGGTTCCAAGAATCCAAAGCTAGATCAAAGGTCATGCTACTCAATTAATCAATCACATGGAACTAATGGACACCTTGTCAAGTTCTCCTTTAGGAGATTCAAGGTTGTTAACTCATTTACTTAAAAAAAATGAAAAAATAAAGAAGAAACTAAAGACAAGTGAAAAACTTGTAGTTCAAAAAAAAAAAAAGAAGTTAAATCTTCTTTTTCGTCCAACAATATTTTTTAATTAGCTGTGCAGGTCCATAACTTTTATTATACTTTTTTTTGGATCTTGCAATTTTTTTTTATGATCAGATAGGTCATTTTTGATTTTTTTTTAGGGAAAGTAAATTATTTTTTTTTCTAACCCCTAAAAGTATGTTAGTTTGTTCACTTTAACAACCTCTCCCAATAGATTTAAATAAATTAAAAAATCCAATCTCATCTTCATTTACACCCATAGTTGTGATAAAAAAAATGTTTATCACAATTAGTGTGAAAAAGAAGATGGGCCTGAATTTTTTTAAGTTAAATCTATTAGGAGAGGTTGTTACAATTAACAGACTAAAATACCCTTAGGGGTTGAAAAAATGATTTACTTGGTCTGAAAAAAAAAAAGGGTAAAAATGATCTATTTTGTCACACGAAGAATGTTGTAAGATCTAAAAAAGTAAAATAAAAGTTATAAACCTACAAATTGAGTGAAAAATGTTATAAGACAAAAATGAGACTTTGCCAAAAAAAAAAAAAAACCTCAGACTTGCATCTCGTGACTAAGATCCAACACTATTGCATTTCTTACAATTCTAAGACAATGCACCCTTCCAAGTCAAGCATCCTTTGGATCATCTTTCTTTCTTAAAGAGAGAGGCGTGTCTCTTAATTTCTCTTTCCTATTTTATACATCTATTATGAATCTGGTCCATTGAAGTGAGTCACATCATATTATTTGCTCCAAAAATACTTTTTGGTAAAAAAAAAAAAACCGTTGATATGATATGGACCACAAGGTGTATGTGTGAAAACTCGTACATATCAAAATTTTCCCTCTAATTAATACATCATGTTTAGTGGATGTAAGTAATATAGATAATCATGGGATTAGGTCATAATGGACCGAGTGTGAGGAGCAAGGACCCTGGCCATATTAGAATATTAACTCTGATTAACGTAAGATTGTCACAATGGAGGAGTTCTAACTTCTAAGTATGTAGTGTAACATTGTTTTCTTGCTCATTTGTTTGCTAAAGTAAATCGTGTCTCCTTTCATATTAGAACAATTTTGTAGTTGTCGGAGACTAAGTGAGATTGTGTATCCCATTGTATTCTCATTGATATGCCCTGTGAGAAATACCCATCAGGAGACACTAAATACGGTTTACTCACTTCTGTTTTCGAATTTCCTCTTGCTCTCAGTTAGGCCTCATCACGGTCCATAATTGTTTGGGCCACTGAGGAACTGGGCAGATTCGGAATTGATGTCGGGTTCTGCTGGGTAATACTTTGTCAGGTTTTTATATTGTTCTGTTAATAACACCTACTTAATAATAACTTTCTTTTTTTTTTAATTAATGTAAAAAATTTGGAGTCAGTTATCGTGAGGTCACACAAGCCCGTCTAAATAAGTCTTGAAAAATCAGCTCAATTAAGTAAAGTATTAACGGAATTTGAATTTGAAAATTTTAATCTACACATTATTATTATTCCACTCACTTAATCAAGATAATAATAATATATTTTTTTTATGATTTAATAGTATGGATCATAAGCTATCTTGTGCCGAGGGTATGGAGCATATCAGAACACGGAGACAATCGACACCGCAATACCGATTATAGAAGAAGCAGCCCCTGAGCTTAGGAGCTCAAAAGAAAACCAAAACAACAATACTAACCTCAACGTACAGGCTAATTATATACGGTAAAGATCGAGCGAATGTTGGGGCAACTGTTGGAACAATTGGCAGCAAACCGTGGGTCCAGGAGGGTGTACATATGCCCTAAATATTTCATCACTCTCAACATATCTAACGGAATAGTTTTTTCACCTGCAGTTCTGGGACTCATGAGTAGTTCCATCTGGCGATATTGCATAGGGGCTCAGACAAACATTTGTGTCCGGAAGATGAGATTGCAAATTAATGTATACATTCCAAAAGGGCAATTCGTCATGCACAGAAGTTTTCCAGGAGCATAACCGAAGAGAGAAAAGCTACGTATGTGAAGAAATTTTGACAACCGTCCTAATTAGAATGTGTGTATATATATATATTGATATATATATATATATATATATATAGATAGATAGATATATCTCGTGGAAATAAAGAAACAAGGGCGGGATGTACGAGAAATTGCAATAACAGGAATATTGAATGGCATTTCGATGAGTACCAAGTTCTGTGGCCTATGTGAAGAAATCGTTCGAGGTTATTGTTGTGATCTCATGGTTTCTTGGCAACTGCATGCAATGCATGTGTCTTCCCATATGCAAAACTAGAAGCATTGGGAAAATGACCAGTAAAAAGAAAATTAGATAATATTATGCACATCAGCTTAGGAGTTTCTTGGGCCGGCGAAACCGATTGTGAACTTTTGTGGGAAGAATTTGCTAAGAATGTCAATTTATTTTACTTAGTGTGTGTTTGGATTGACCATTTGCACCGTTCATTTTCCATTCGACTGAGTTGGAAGAAAAAAAAATCCATTCAAAAAAGTTGAAGGAAAAAAAAAATCTATTCAAAAAATATGAGTGAGTTTTTTGTTTTTAATAAAAAATGGGTTATAATCCAAGCATATATCTAATACAATAGATGAATACATCTCAAATGAAATTGGTGTCCAAACACACCCTTAATCTTTAAGAGGGGGTCAAATCTACCATCCTAAATTATTGTATCTTTCAACCACTAAAACATATCCTTGATTATAAATTTATGCCTACACAACTTTGGACGAGGAAACTTTATGAAAAAAAGAGAGCTGGATGGTTAATACGAATATTGTATAATTCTTGAATCTTTTATTATATATCTATGTTATATTTTCTATTACGTTATCAAAAATTTAAGGGTTTTTAAGACATTTGATCCCATAAGCTAAAATTATAGTATCATCCCTCAATTTTTTTAAACTGATATGACCCCTCAACATATTATATATAGTCTTTTTGGTCATCCTATCATTTTCCATCAACATACTCATTGTAACCAATAATGTTACTGGCACAAGATAATTTTTTTTGGCAAAATTGTTATTCTCATTCTTGGTGCTCAAAATCCAACCAACCCTAAGGGTTGTCCGATTAATTTATTTGGGTTTATTAATCTAAATGTATCTAAAGTTCTTTTTTTTTTTCTTTTGAAAAAAATGGATTGGTTGGATTGAGTATTAAGGATACCCTAACAAATTATCATGTACTGATAATATGATTGGTCCCGATGAGAGTCTTGCTAGAAAATGGTAGTTGAGACCAAAACGATTTCTTGAAATATGTTAAAGGACCGTAACGGTTGAAAAAAAAAAAAACCTTGTGGGGACATACTATAGTTTGACTCAAACAAGTGGCAAATTTAACCCTTGTCTTTAAAAATATCAAAATGTAATACTCCCTCCATTCGAGATTAAATGTCTTTATTCTAAATTCTCCTTAATTGAATATATATTTCATCTCTAAAAATAAATAAATTTTCAATATAAAATATGACTAGAAACTTCCCAAATTTAAGGATATACATCCACTTGCATCAAACTATCATTATTAATTTAATTAACCAGTTAGTAATTTTATTAAAGTCAAATGTGATCCTTAATTTTTTAATGGAGTCAAAGTGAGACAATCAATTTCAAACATGAGGAGTATTCTATCTTAAAATGTTTAAATATTTATTTTCATATATAACTTTATTTCTACATAAAATCACAAAAATTAATTAAGTTTCTAAATTAAAAAAAAATCACCTCCTACCTCATATACTCTACTGTTAAATATTACATTAATAAAAATAATATCATATTTTAATCATAGTCAAACAATTCTATATTATTAAATATTCAATTTGTACGAAAGTGCTTTTGAATAAGAAGAAACAAAGAATGGATACTACATAGATCTTAGGGTTAATTCATATCAAGTGAAATAAATAATAAAATTAGAAATGCCAATATAATTGTGGGATTCAATGGAAAAAGAACGTTTCCTTATGAGTTTTTTTTCTTCTCCTTATAGTGTAGTTTAATGTAAATCATAAGTTATATATATTTATATTAATAAAAGTCATCGTCTTGTTGATGACGGGGTTAGACGGACTCTACCTGTTTATTAAAATAAAAATTAAACGATATAAGGAAAATTAAATGAAAATCTTACACATTAATCACCGTTAAAGTAAATCATTCCTAAATCTAAAGTCTAGCAAAAAGTTATTTATTTTTCTATTAGAAAATGCTTGGCTGAACTCGTGTAGCTTATGTGTATAATAGATTGACTGATCTTTCTCCTGTTACACTTCTGCCCCTCATAGACAAAGCAGCACCTGACCAACCAAATCTCTTGACACACCAAAATAGGAATTAAATTGGCCATATAATCAAGTGTAGTGAAATTTTCCAACCACCATATATAATTATTTCTCTATCATTATTAAAAACATCCGTTAGTGAAGGTTGGACCAACATTATTTATGGCCAGGTTAATTGCAATTTAGCTCTTGAAATTTTTATAAAACTTTGATATAGTCCCTAAAATCTATGAATATACAAAATAGTCTAGATTAATATCACATCAATTATGCTCGATCAATAAAAAAGACATTTTTATTTTTTAAAGAAGTAACAGTCTTATATGAATAATTTTTTTTTTTACATCAGTGAAGGAATAAAAAAAGAAAACAAAACAGTTCGCCTCAAATAATAATAATAATAATAATAATAATAATAATAATAATAATAATAAAGTTTTTTTCCCCTCTGTGTTCATTTGTCTTTCAAATTAGTTGGCAATAACAAAAATGAAAGTAGTAAATAATTTTTAAAAATAAAAATGAGATTGATTATTTAAAAGGTAAAAGATCATCGATTTGTTTCTCCCATTGAGATCTCTAGGCTATGATTAAAAATAGGTGGTTTGGGAGGAAAGAAATGGAGAGAAAAGAAGAAGTGGAAGGATGAGGGTGAAATTTGTTTTGTTTGGGAGTTTATATGGGACAGAAGAGTAAAGAGCTGGGGTGATCAGAGATCCTCCTCAGAGATAAAGATCTTCCCTCCAAGAGTGAGATGATTTGGAGAAAAAGGAAGGGATCATATCTTCCATGTAAAATGTAAAATTTCATCTTATTCTTCGAATATTACTATAAAGGTTTCATAAGTTAAAATAGAAATTTAAGTATATAATAGTATGATTATAATAATTTGAAGAGTTTAATAAGGTAAAATAAAAATTATAAGCGCTCAATATAATTATTATGACAAGGGCATAGGTTTAATAATATATTAAGCTTTATATAGCCAAATCAAAATGCAAGTGAACTTGTATGTGAAGATCTGCCAGTTAGGATTTGCTCATCTGCAGTTGCCTAATTTAGAAAGCGATGCTTGTTAGAAACCAGGCTTCATCTTCATCATCCATAGCACTTGCGTACAAAACATCTGATATTGTTGCAGGTAATAACCTGCACTGACACGTTGAGAGTGATGAATGCATAATGGCTTGTGCGCTTGATCGGAAATCGGTCGGAATATCATCTGACAACCAACCTCATTGCATCTCCAGACAAACTCTTTTCTCCTTTGTGTCACCACAGCTGCCTTAATATTTTCCATCTTTACACTAATTTAGCTCTTGGAGAAGGTAAGTAGTACTCCCTTTCTCATTTTCTTCATTTTATGATCTAATTCATTAATGGAAAATATAAATTAATTTGCAATGTCACCTGCAATATATTGCAGGAGTGTTTCTATCACACCTATGCCAAACGCTGGAGAAAAGTCCCCAACGTCTAATGGCAACAACAACCATGGTTCTAAGTTCTGGAGCAGCCTCTGCTACTGTCTTCATTGCCTCAGAGATTGCTCAAAGTCCACCTCCCCTATAATTTATTTTCTAATACAGGCTGATGATAGATCGATTGTGCGATTTGAATGTTCACTTTTCGTGTGTTATTTCAACAATATATAATAAGTAAAAAGAATATAATCAGAAAATGCAGTTCGTTGCTCTTTTCTTGTTCCAAATTTCATCATCACTAATTTGGCTAATAAATCTTTATAATATGGTAACTGATCATGCACAAAAGATGCTCACTGTGAATACATGAGAATTCTCTTGGTGGCTTCATCTTCAGGAAAGGCTGCGGAGAAAATAACTTAGAGAATATAATAAAGGAATGGATGTCTCTCCTTTTTTAGAGTCTTGTTTTTCCTTTCATATGGTTGGTGTCAACAGGTTTTTCCAATGACGATTTATGATCCCCGTTTCATGCTCTGTAATACATTGTCAACTCTATTCAATGGTCCTTTTATCAAAAGTGTACTTCAAAGGAATGAGAAAGGTAGTTATCAAGATATTATCGATAGCAATCATATTTATATGTCTTCTATAGAATGTGATTTGTCCAATATGCAAAAAGGTATGTATGGCTCGTTGTTGACCAATTATGGGCTATGAAATAAGGCTTGAATATTTGGCCCAACTTATAGATATAGGAAAATAGATCCTCGATCCACATGAAAACGAAATCTATAAAACATTTTTAAAAATCTTTTTTCATAAACTAGAGAAATAACACCTTTTTTTGAAACTTGAAGATCTCTCTTGAATTTTCTTCTGTCTGAATTGATAATTACAAGACTTAAAAGACATTTTAATCTCTTCGTTAAGAATAGTTTGGGTGAATAGATGAGGAATATAGAAGAGGATTTTTCTGAGTGGCGGGTAGGGTATATTCTTTCACAGACATACCGAAATTTTCTTTTCAGAAAATCACGTCTACAAAAAAAGAGTTATGAATCAATTATCCTAATAACAGGAAATAATGAGATATTAATAATCTTAAAATAACCTAATTAAAATATGGACCCAATAAGCCATTATTAATTTAACTAAAGGTCCAATAATTATTCATTAGGTCATGAACCCAAAATAATTATCTTGGCCCTTTAATTAAAAAACCATTTATTTATTTTTAAACCAATCTCAACAATAAATAACCTTATAAACCAAAGTCCAAATTAATTATAAGATTAATAAAAATAAATAGCTACCCAATTTATATTATTTAAACCTATCAATAATTAATCTTATGGACATGAGTCCAAATTAATTATAATACTAAAATAAAAATAAATTCATTAATTTTATTCAGTATCAAATAATTAATTCCAAGGATTTAAATAATCCTTAATTAATTAACAAAGCTTAGAATAAAATTAATTCCTTTTCACTTATTATTTTAGAATGATATAAATCACTCATAAAAAATAGGGCTAGATTAAAGATCTTAAGACACAATGCTCATGACTTTATAAAATGACCAAAATACCCTTTTCTATAATATACTTAGTCATTTTAAACATCTTCTATAATAAAACTAGGAAGATGACGTACTCCAAGACACATTGCTATAAAAACAGAAGGCTTGTTGAGCTAAATCTCAACCTTTCAAACCTTAATCTTTGACCTATAAGCGTATCGATGGATTGTCAATTTTATGTAACATCTACTGTTAAGTCTATGTCTGGTGTACTATCATCTTACTTAATAACATCTAACATCTTTCGGTATCTAGTTCAATGTGTTAAGTCCACTTGAATATTCACTAGAAGAATATTTAGTACTATACTAAGGAGTACTACCAAGGCCTTATATTCAGTGAACTAACTTAAACAATCCACAAGAGAAGATTAACCTATCTCATAGTGAGATGACGTAGAGACCTTATTGTATAACAATGTCTTAACTAGCTAAATAAATATAGCTAACATAAAAAGCTATTGGTCTCATACATAATAAAACTCACTCATGTTATATTAAGGCACAAAAACCTAACTTTACAAAATCATCAACTCATACTCATGTCATGTATGGGGACGTGTACACAAAATATCAGCAGTGATAATAGTTCTTTCTTCTTTAATAGTACCTTTAGAGAATAATCACTGTATGACCCAATTTTACACATACAAAATGTGCTAACACATATAGTTCAGGAACACTACCTAATGACTAAAGGTAAGTCACCCTACTTAAAAGAGACTAATGTATTGTGACCCTTATTTAATGGAACAAATTCCTTATGATTCAAACTTTGATGATCCATACCTTATTATATATGGTGAACGTTCCAAATTTTGGTGAGCTCGTATATATAATTATATGGAGTTGACCGTGTATTGACTAATTGTATTATAGGAGTTCACCATAATTTGAACTTTGTTTCCCACTGTAGAATTCCCCTTCTCTCTCTCTCTTGTCATATATATATAATATGCATGAAAATGCTATGGAATGCACTGTTAAGTCTGTAACAGTTAACTTTTTTTTTTTAAAAAAAAGTTAATTTAATCAAGTACCTCTAGGATTTAGTTTTTCCTTTCACAGTATAATTTATAAAATATATTTACAAAAAAAAAAATTTTGTCAAAGATTTTACTTTAAAAAACAAAACAAAAAAATAACAGTTGGTTTAAACTTTGATTATTAAAAACATAACAGTTCATTTTATACGAAGTACACTAATGGACTCCATAGCATTCTCCTATATATGTATAGGTTAAACTACCAATGTGACCATTGAACTTGTCTACTTTTTTCAATTTAACCATTGAACTTAAAATTTTTTCAATTCAACCATTAAATTTTGCAAGATTGAACCATTAAACCACTCCATGGTGGTTTGGACTGGCATAGGTGGCAAGTGAAAATCTCTTCTTGATCATAATCACCCTTTGGATTGCCATCAAATTTAACATGTCATGTTTTCTTTTTTTTTTTTTCCTCTTTTTTTTATTTTGTAAGAAAAAGAACTCAAACATGAATAGTGGGGAGTCGTTCAAAATATTTTTGAGCCCTCTTCTTCCTAAGTAATAGACTGTCAAATATATCTGAGTTTTGTTCATCAATGGTGTCTGACTCATAATCTTCTAATTCAACCCTAGAAGAGGGGTTCAATTAAGTTTTTGAATGTTTCAACCTAACATTAATTAATGCCATTAGATATTAGGGATTGGAAAGAAAAAATTACAAAAAAAGAATTCAAAGGACAAATCGAATTGCTTCAACAAACTTTGTCAAATGAAGTTTCAGAGAGGGAATGACAATGACAATGATGATTCAAATTGCCCTCGGTGTCAAAGCTAACCTCAGCCAACACTCAGTTGCCCAACCAAGATGCTACTGCCTTCGTCGGATTTAGTTTGAATAAAGGTGCAATTTCTATCCTCTCTTTTTTTCCCATGATAAACTTTCTTCAACCACTCAATTTAGTGGTGCGTCCTTCTCACTAAACACCTGACCACCGTGAAGTGATTTAAGTGTTAATCCAACTAAGTTTAATGATTAAATTGATAAAATTTTAAGTTTGATGGTCAAACTAAAAAAAATAGACTAATTCAATGGCCATAGTAGTTCAGCCTATATATATACATTTAATTATTTAATTATATTAGTTATATGAATACATATATACATTTTTTTTCTTAATCCATATGCCTTTGCTTTGCAAGAAAAGCCAGCGGTAAATGTTCCAATTTTTTTTGGAAAAAAAAATTTAGAATTGATTGTCTAATTGATCAATTAGATAAATCAAGCTCTATTATTAAAAGTTCGTCTCAAAACAAAATGAAACATAAAATAACATAAAAAGCGTTACCTTTTCATGTATTCTCTCTATGTGGAATAGAGTATCATATATCCTGTGAAATATTTCACTTGAAATGTATGTGTGATATATACATATATATATATATATATATATACAGTAATGCTATAAAGTGGTACGGAACATATCTTATGAAATACTCTATTTAAGTCTCTGACGGTTAATGTTAACGGTCAGCTATTAATAAAAAAAATAAATTTATATAAAAAAATTATTTTTTTAAATATTTTTTAAAAACTAAACTTTAAAAGAATAAACGAAACCTTAAGTATATTTGATTATATTATATTTTTAAAAAAAGACAGCCAACAGTCAATTTTGACCGTCAGTTATAAACTTAATTAGAGGGCTCTATAAAATATACTCCTTAACAATCTACACATTTTTGTATAAATATATATATATATATATATATATA
>JAWZTD010074316.1:0-19136 GCA_035221335.1 Echites panduratus | reverse complement strand
TTAGAGGGCTCTATAAAATATACTCCTTAACAATCTACACATTTTTGTATAAATATATATATATATATATATATATACTTCTAGAAGATCAGTGTAAAGCATCTTTTTTGGCCTTTAATTCAAGATTTTAAGAACTTGATGTGAAACTACCCAGTAGTCATAACAATAATAATAAGGTCTTGGATTCGAGAATATCCACTACCATGGTTTTTCATATGCAGTCATAATTACAACAAAATTAATAGTAGTATGTATATATGGAGATGTTATAAAACGTATCTATAATTATATGAGTTAACTATAACAGTACATATGTATGCGGATAGGTTCAAAATTGGACCATAAAATCATCTCAGTAATCAAAAGAAAGAGTGTTGAATGTTGTCTATGGTTTCAAGCAAAGATTGCCGCCAACCGCCTAAGTATGCTCTTTTTGCTCTAAGAAGAATCAAAATCAATGTAATTCGAAAATAATTGAATGAAACCTATTTTATTGGAATCATTGATTCTTGGTTCCTTTTGACGGTTACAACTGCTTTTCTCCAAATATTACGTTCCCATTATGATGTAGTGGATTCTAGCTGAAGTAACAACTTTCGCCTTTTTATTAGATAAATGTTTAATTGGTTATAATATGAATTCCTGAGTCTTGGTGGGAAATTGACCTTCTCATTAACAATTGACTTAGAATCCTATTAAGCAGAAATCCTAAAGGGTTGCTCTCGTGTTTCCTGTTGACCTGATAATGCAAATACAAAATACTTAATACTAAACTAAGATCCTATATATTTTACATCGTTGTAAGATTAATCTTTTCTAAAAGTAAAATCATTACTAAAATCAATACATTAGGGCGTGTGACTTTTCCTTCATGGATTAACGGTGACACCCACCTACCCTCATTTATCCTGAACTCGAGACATTCCTATCTCAAATATTATTATTTACCACTAAACTAGCTAATAGCTTTACAGGTATTGAGTTTAACTTCTCTCCACACTTTTAACAGTTGATTCTCACGTTGTAATTCTAACTTTTGGATCTATATTCTTGTTTAGAAAGAGAAAAACATTACAAATACCACATCCTTGTAATTAGCTGATAATATCTATGCCATTTGTTGGTTTTTGATTAGTAGAGTGGAAGTATTTCTTTGTTGACAGCACCGCCGGCATCTCCCAACGCCTAACTAAGAACAAAATGCCAACCTTTTATGTTACGAGACCTTTTCCTAGACTATCTCTTAATTAAATGACACTTAAAATGTCCTGCATTAACACGAATGGTATCGAAACGAAAACTAGCAATTACCAACGAAAGATATTAAAAATATATAATAGGCTATCAGAAAATCCCGTCTGTATCAGTTTTATTATATATATGCTCTTGTCTTAAACACCTAATATATTAATTTCCATACATACAAAAAATAATTATTATTTATTTCCTTTAAAAAAAAATACCGAAGCCGGTTTTCTTGTAAAAATAATATATATTATGTCAAAAAGTGTCTATTCTGCACTAACTATTTTTGATCAGTTCCTCCTTCTATATAAACCAGTTCGACCCCAAAGGAAGTCTCATGCAAAAATAGTTGAATATTGTAACATAGCAAAAAACGACCTTTGTAGCTAAGATGGCAGTACTCATAATCTTCCTTGCCGTTTCTCTTCTCCTTCAAGGAGCCCTAGGTAAACCAGATTATTATTTTCCAATATGATGGACTCGGATTTTGATTTTTCATGATTAGCGCAATTAATTTTTTGATATCAAATTCATATGCACAGGTGAACTGGTATGCGAGGAGTTGCCTTCAGGAATGTGTTCGTTCTCAATTGCATCCTCCGGGAAGCGATGCGCTTTGGAAACTTCATCCTCGTCAGATGGTGAAAGTTTCTTGTATCAGTGCAAGACATCCCAGGTGGTGGTGAATAGCATGCGGGAACACATTGAAACCGATGAGTGCATAAGGGCCTGTGGGGTTAACAGAAATGCTATTGGAATCTCATCAGACTCTCTTCTTGAACCTCATTTCACGGCTAAACTCTGCACTGATCAGTGCTACAACAACTGCCCCAACATCGTTGATCTTTACTACAATTTAGCTTTGGCAGAAGGTAAAGCCTTGGTTATTCCTTCATGAGTATCATTCTTCTCTCTTTTTACCACCCCAAGCCTTCGCTCTCCATTTTCAAATTCTCACATACTCTAAAAGCTTAGATGGTTAAAGAAGCTTTGAATTTATACACCTAACATCCGTCGTTCCCCTCACCAGGGAGGATGATTATCCCTACATATCCTGTCGCAACTTTGCTAAAACCTCTCAATTTTAAGTACTTATTCTAGTTAGTAATTACCATCAAATTAGTAACAATTGTCAAGATTCTTCTCTGATCCATGCTTGTGGGATTCCCACATCTATTGGAACTTGTCCAAGTCATACAAGAATATAAGACGAATCTTGATGTTAATTTGCAAGTACATTTGAATTTTATTACTCATTTTGTCTGAAATTAAACATCTCATTTAAAGTTTGACAAATTTTATTAAAACAATTTAACTTAATTCATTTTAAATATAACAATGTCAATTATTTAATTCCAAATGAGATGTTCAATGCATGATGGTTCAAAGTAGCAATAAGAACTTTTAATTCCTAAGGTAGAGAGTATTATTCTTTTACTTAACTTCTGATCTTTAATCATCTGTTGTATCTAAAGTATTGTTTATAATCCATTGAAGGAAGTATGTACTCTTTAAACTGATCAAGTTGTTCTCTTTTTTTTTTTTCTTTTTCCTGTGAAATCGATCAACAGGAGTATTTTTACCCGAAATGTGCAGTGCCCAAAAGACCAGTGTTCGGCGTGCAATGTCTCAAATTCGTAGCTCCGGGGTGGCTTCTGGTCCAGCAGCCAGTACTGCTGCTGGTCCTGTCTCCTCAGGAGATTGGAGTATAACCTCTGCCATCGGTCGAATGCTCGGCGAATCTTATGCTCCGGCCCCTGCAGCAAGTGAATACTACTATTCTGGCTATGATCAGGCTTATGCTCCAACTCCCCTCTAGAAAGATGATCTCTTATTATTATATATGTTTCCTAATAAGTACTGATGGCGTCGGCTCTGGTTATATTCCGTTCAGTCTATGCACAATTTAAATCCAGACATATACATTTTGATTTGATTACAATTATTGATCATAACATTGCTATGAATGTATTATTATCACGTACGATTTCCTTGAACGAGAGTTGGAAAAGTTCTGATGATTTTTCTTAGCAATATGTTTATGAAAGATTTAATGCAAAACTAGCTTTCTCCAGCTTGTTTCCTTTGTCCTGTTTCTAGTGCTTGAACGGTGATTACCAACCACTTTTCTTGGACTATTGACTTAACTTTCTCACAAAGGTCCCAATTCTCTTTTATTTCAGTATTTTATTTCAGTATTCTTAATTACTTTTCTTTCCATGGATATATACATACACTTGTTATTTCCGTCACATATATATAGAATATATATATTTTGTATATATAAAGATAAGAATGAAAGTAAAACATCAACTTATTACAAATTCTAATTTTGTTAAATTTACAACTATTAGTGATATTGTTGTGTGTGTTAACTCGGTCCGGATAACTCTTGTAAAATAATAATAATAATAATAATAATAATAATAATAATAATAATGAAAGTAAAACATCAATTTATGAGGTTTAGTCTCTTAGACAAAAACTAACTGCTACAATCAGAGACATAGAGTAAACATTTCTAATTTCATTACAAAGAATATTTAACACTAATATCTGTAAGGACATTCCATGAAATTAAATAGAAAAACTTCCTAATCAAAATTAATTTGCTAACCGTTATATTTTCTAATCCAATTAAAAATGTATGCGAGACAAATGTGCAAATGTCCAAGCCGAAGAGAATAAGAGAGTTTCGAAATGGTTTTCCTACCAACTTCTTTAAATAGGCATTGGACCAACAAAGGACAAAGGAAAAACATGAAAAAGAAACTAAAGTTCCAATCTCTTACGTTTTTGCCAATCTTTTGATAAAACCATGATGTAAAATCAGTTAAGCATTATATGCAAGTGACCTTCATTCTTCATATCCCTTTGTATCCACCGATCTCTGTCTCTATGCACACCGAATGGAAAACAAAGGAGGCAGACAACGTTTCTCATGAGATTAAAGCTTATACTTTTGCTTATGTAATAGAAAATGCAATATAGAGAGTTATCATTGCACTCTATATTATATATTTTCCCATTCATTTATTTCTCATTAATGAATAGGCAGTAGATTCGATTAAATTAGAGGATCATTGCTATAGTTTGTTTCCTAGAAAATGAAGCGATCAAACTTAACAATATATAAATGTGGCTAATGGTACCAACACTCACCAAATGAAGAGGGCTTGATGATTCAACACTCACCAAGTGTAATTAAATCCCTCTTCCACTAGTAATTATATAACTCGCTTCTGAAATTTAGTCAAAGGATATTTATACAATTACTGAAATATATGTACAAAAAGTAACAAGAACTCTACAATCCCAATGACATTTGTTATTAGGATACTAATTAGTGAATATATATATATATATATATATTCTTTCTATCTGAATTTATTTTTTCTAAATTGAATGTTTTATTTCTTAAAATAAAATATGTAGATTTTTAATATAAATTTTCCTATTTTTATCCACTTCGATAATGTCATCATTAATAACATTTATGAGAAGGAAAAATTAATATCTTCTATAAAAAATTAAATGCACTCCTTAATTTTTTATTAAATTCATTCAATTTTAAACTGATGGATTATTATATATAAATCAATATCATGAAATCTTGGAGATTTCTATTTGCATGAGTAATTGCAAATTAAAGAAACTAAGAAATACAAGTAAAATATCCTCTTATCAGTAAGAAGCCAAAGGAAGGGTAAGCTTTGTGCCCTGCGTCAAAAACTGGAATTTAGTTTTGAGAGAGGAAAACGACAGAGAAGTGGAAGAGAGTCCGTGTGAAGAGAGAACAGCTTGGCGTTCAAGTCGTAGTATTATTATAAATGGAAAATTAAAGAATATTTTTTCTGATCATTTCTCCCTCTATATAAACTCACCAAAACCTTATTGTCCAAGATAACGCAAGCACTGCCGCTTCTTTTTTTTTTTTCAGATCCTCTCACGAGCAATCTATTTTCTCTGCTAGGGGCTGGAGCTAGCAGATTATTTCTTTCTTCATACACAAATGGCATTGATTCTCTTTCTTGCCATTTCTCTCTTTTTACAAGGAGTTGCTTTAGGTATTCCATCGTAAGATATGTCCTTTTCTGTTTTATCTATCAATGCCTTTTTTATTAGGGATTTTTCATTTGGTAAATCTTTTTACTTTGGGTTTAATTATGTACATGTGCAGGAGAACTTGTATGTGAAGAATTGCCCGTTGGAATGTGCTCATTTGCAATCTCATCCCAAGCAAACCGATGCTTGTTAGAGACTTATGCTTCAAGAGATGGAACCACAAAATTCCAGTGCAGGACTTCTCAATTTCTTGTGAATAACATTAAGGAACACATTGAAACCGATGAATGCATAACTGCATGTGGGCTTGACAGAAACTCCGTTGGAATCTCATCGGACACCCTTCTCGATCCTCAATCTGCATCCAAGATTTGCTCCCCTCATTGCTTCCAGAATTGTCCCAACATCGCCGACCTCTACCACGACTTGGCTGAGGCCGAAGGTAATTAATAATCAGCCAGAATTTGTTAAGTGTATGAATTTAACCCTTTTCTATCAGTAGCCCTTAAACTCTTAGAGCAAGTAAAAATTTATCATGGTTGAGATCCTCAGTTTGACTCTGCATGATGATTCTATAAATTTTTAATAACTGGCCTAACAAATGGAAATATATCAGAATTCAGTTTCATATAAATTAAGTTTTTTGCATTGGAACATTAAACAAACAACAATCATATATAGATCAAATTTCTATCAAAGATTGGATTGCCTGCAGAGTGATTCTTTTGCTGTGTTTTTTTTTTGTCTATGCAGGAGTGAATTTATCTGACCTTTGCAAGGCAATGCGAACCAGTCCAAGCCGTGCACTTTCTCATCTTTTAAGTTCCGGTGCGGCTTCTGGAGTTGCATCTCCTGCTGCAGAAGGTCCAGTTACTGGTACAGCACCCGGACCCGTGTCGAGTGCCGAACCCCCCTCCGTTGGTGCTCCGGTTCCCCTGTAAACGAGTCAGATGCATATCTTCTCAGAGAACTTGAATATGATCATTGAGTTTGTAGTGGATTGGTGTAATAAAGTCTTTGCTCTGTAATTTCTACTTTACATTACTAAGAAACCATTAATATTTACTTTTATTTATATGATGATTATTATTATCTGACCTTCATTAATGACTGCCAGTTATATATGTTACATAAATGTTCAAAGAAAAATATGGGAAGCAGCATAAAACTTAGATTTCCATTTTACTGCCTAAGTTGAAAAGGGATGTTATTGAATCCCGAGTTCAAATTTCACCACAACTCCCTTTTGGTTATATCAACTATCTTTATTCTAACACATAATTTATTTTCATCTCATAGTTTAATAAAAAAAGCTTAGATATCTAGGATTTGAAGTTGGGTAGAGCAATTCATTTTCTTCGCTAACCTTAATCAATTATCTTAATAGATTTTTAATATCTTAATTCGGATTTAGAAATGTTATTTAAGGAGTGAATTATTTTCATCAAGCTTCCCTTTTTTTTTTTTTGTTTTGATTGTTTAACCAAACATTCTTTTAGATGGGAATTTTCCTTTCAATTTCTTTTCTTTCTCCTGAAAATTGACAAAAAATTCACTATTTCCAAAAATGAAAATTTGATGTAAAATCATAATCAATTAGGTAAATTCATTTCTTTTTTAAAAGTTCTTCTGCAAAAAAAAAAAAATTTCTGCACACTTTAATGGGTACAAAAGCGGCTGACAATTAACTTCATATTTATCATCCAAATCCAAATTTTTTTTTTTTATTTTTGTCCTAGATGATTATATTCTTCGTGATCTTTTTTTCAAAAAAAAAAAAAGTAAGCCGGTCCACATAGACTTGCCATCCCGCAGGTGAAAGGAAGTCAGGGACACGTAACACTAAAGAAGAAATACAAAATGTACCGCTAATGGTTACGTCAACGGCGACCATGGCAATCAGAATATGCATGAAAACCTTCTGGAGCTTTCCATGATATCATCCCTGCGGGGAATCCTTACCCAAAAATAATTTTTATATTATATTTAGATTTTTTTTTCTTTCTACGTCATGATTCTCACTCATTTGCCATCTAAGATTGAGAGTTTCTAGAAGAGAAAATCCAAGTTAAGAAAGAAAATTTAAGATATTTTTTGAATAGTGTTATTTAGGAGTTTTAGGAAGGGGGGGGGGTTGAATAGAATTTTTTTATTTGAAAATCTATTTATATATATTTAAGAGAGATAATACGTGACATGTGACTGCCACCTAAGCACTAATTGTACATGTTGGTTTTCCCAAAAAATTGAAGAAAAACTTTTAAGTCAAAGAGAGAAGAGAAGAAAAAAGAAGAGGAAGATTGTAATTTTAGTAAAATAATATTTTTTATTTAGAAGTGAAGAATATATATGGAAATTATTAAATCTCCTATTTTGTCTTAATAATCCTATTGAATACTTTTATCTTATCCTATTAAGTCATTTATGTTGTTATAATTGTCCTATCATGTCTTGATCTTCTATTTTAACTCATTGAAAGTTTATATCAAGTCATTCACATAAAATATTTTAATCACAGCAAGGATCAAATAAGTCTGAATTTCAACAGAAATTATAAAATATACTTTAGTCAAACGATAGATCTCCTTATTTAAGTATTTAAAAAATAAAACTTTTACTGAAACAGATGTTAAAAAATAATAAATAATTATTAATCATTTTATAAACACTAAAAATATCATGTTACATTTTCATTTTTAATAAATATTTATAATCTAAAGTAAATATAATTTTATTTTTAATTAAAATTTACTAATTTAATTATATTAAATTTTGATTTAATTATGTTGAACCATTAAACCATGTACTAATATAAATTTTTCAATTTGATGTTCAATCTACTTATAAAACATTGGTCTAAACCATTCTACAAGTGAAGAGAAAGATAAGTCAAAAAAGATGGATAATGAGGTAAATTTAAGAGTTTAAGTGTATGATTCTTGATATATTATAAGGTCTCAATGTGGTAAATAAAAAATCACGGTTTCATACAAGTTCAAGGACTTAGTATATTAAAATTAATGTTCAAGAGCTCAATTGGATAACTACATTAAGCCTTTTGATTTTTTATGTTTATATATTCACAACAATGCTATGGAGTGCTACAAAGTACACCTTATGAAGTACTCTAGTTAAGTTTTTAAAAGTCAACTGTTAAAAAAAAACTATTAACTTTGATATTTAGAGACTTAACAGAAGCACGTCATAATTTGTGCTCCGTAACACTATATATCATATATATATATATATATATATATATATATATATATATAATAGGACTATTAGATTACTCACCAAGAGCTCCTTGAAGGAGTAGGGAAATTGCAAGAAACAGAATCGAAGCCATATTAATTTATCTGATCAGTTTTTTGGGTAATTCTCTTGAAATTTATTTATAGGTTTATTGAGAATGTTATGAAGCAAATGCCAAATCTTGTGTTCATTTGAAGCAAATACCTAAACGTAGATCTACTCTTTATATCAGCTTAGAAGGAGAGTTGCAATAAAGGGTTTTTAGCACGCCATTATTGATTGAAGCCTTTTCTATAATAAAAATTCTTATATGTATATAGGTCCATTTCTCTACACGTGAACCTTTTGGTTCATATCAAAGTGAGAGAAAACAAATTAGAAGAATTATTATTTGCTAGTCTCTTGCAAAACATGTAAATTTTAAAAAATTTTAATGATGTGAATCAAGTTGAAGTAAGAGATCCATGTATAGGAATTTGAGGCATCTTATTATAATTATTCATTTTGTTCTTTTAGATTTCTGAGAAATATCCAATTTCTTACTATTTTCATCATAATATAAAATCATTAGCATTCTTTCAATAAAAACTCTTAAATATAGTTACATTGCATAGATAATGCCCATTTTCTCTCTTTTTACAACAAATTAAACATCCTTTAATTGAGAGTAAGAATGAGAAAACAACTTAATTGATAATTGCAAAACGATTTATATTATGGACAAAAAAATTACTACTAATGATTCATATTTTTTCTATAGACATAATATAAAATTACTTGACCTAATTGCTACAATTGTGCATATTAACGAATTTTTAAATTTAATGACTAAAAGTACTAAAAGACTCTTCCTCTGGCTAGAATTAAATATCTTTGTTTTCATTTAGAATATTAAATGTTTTATTTCATAAATTAATTAAAATTTTACTAACAAAATGACAATGCAAGGTTACAAATGAACTAAATTCAATTTTTTTCTTAAAACACTATCAAGTTAAAATAAAATATTCAATCCTAAAAGATGAGGTATTAAATGTAAGTTATTATTTATATATAAATTTTTTTAAAAAATAATATTCATATTAAAGTCAGACACAAAGATCAACCCATCTACCGGGTAATTTAGACCAAGTAATTGTCAAGGTATTTTCAAAAAATTAATAAAAAGTTCAATTTAATATTAACAGTTTCAATTAGGAGAGGGTGGGGTAGAATAAAGTTGAGTATTGAACTGGATGTTTTGGGTGAAAATTATCAAGATGAAAAGGTGTAAATTTTAGATTAAAATTTTATATTAAATATGAATTGGATAACTCATATATTTGGCAAGAATTTTTTTACTAAAATCGTTTTGAAAGACAATCCAACAAACCAAATTTATGGTTCAATAATGTTTTAGGATATATAAATATTTATTTATATCATTTTACAGTTAAAAAGTTATTTCAAGATATTAAATTCAATAAATATTTAATATTTTTTCTCTTCCCAATTCACTAAGCAATTTCACTAAAAACTTATTGCATTTTAATTTTAAATATATGATTTTTAAATTACTATTCAATTTATTAAGATTTATACTTCATCCATCACTATTTATAATATTCATAAATCACTTCAACTCACTTTCCTTAATTAAATATAAGTGATTGTTATTAGTTTGATTAGAATTAATAGGGAAATCTTAAGAAAGAATATATATATATATTACCTTAATTTTGACAAAATAAATGCTACTGGCTTATAAATAGTGACAGAGAGTAATATAAAACCATATATTTTGGAAGGGATAGCCACATTCAACTTGTACACTTGTAGCTTGACACTATAATTAATCAATGCACATTAAAAACTTTAAAAAGGAGAAAAATAACTTGTTACATTTAAGCAAAGGAACTTTGAATAGTCAATGAAGATGGATGTTAAGTGCAGTTCAAGTAGGTAAAAATGGACCTTAGGCATGCCAAACTCTTAAATGAAGAATTAAAATGACCTGGGTTTAGTCTAGAATTTCCCTCAGCAACGACAGAGTAGACAAGTCTGCCAAAGGCAAGGCAAGGCAGCCTCCCTACTCAGTAGAGGCCAGAACCAGAGAGATACAGAGGACCGCAAAGCCGACAGTTTTGAAGTGCATTACAGGATGAGAAAAGGCATGGAAGGAGATTTAGGGAGGAACTGTCCGAGCAGCATATGCACAAACGATAGGGCAAATTAGATACAACTTCATGCCAAAATGCAAACCTCTCATATTCTGTGACTTCTTCAAAATACAAAACATAAATATTCTTTAGCAAGTCTATAAAGCTTCCATTGTATTTTAATGAGTTAAAACGAATAAAATGTAATATCAACTTGGAGGTTTATGAATTGAAAATTTGAATGTCTATGTCTAGGATCAAAACAATGATGTCAAAACACGACAGGTAATAGTTGAAACAAAAACTTCATCCTTGTCTGAATTTGATTGCATCATTCTTTAGACCAGAAAAGAAAGGGTTTAAGATGAAGGGCACCCAGCCACTTCCACCTGAATTAATTAATAAATGGCATCAAGCATTTCGGGGTAGGACTGGAGATGGAAGGGGGTTTGGTGCTATCTTCTGCTTTCCCTACTAAATTTATTAATAACGAATTATTAAAATTACATAGGAGGGACTTGTTTACTTAAACCTCCTTAGAAAACAAATTACAATAAAAATACAATAATGCATAAGTGTTTTTAAAAAAAATTACGAAATATATATATAAATTACACTTGAGTTCAATTTGAACTATTTGATGAGGCTTCTTCTCCATAATAATTTCATTCATCATAATCCTACATAGGAAAAATTTCTTGTAATCTATTTTCCTCTTTGATCCAATCCAAAGCACACATGAGAGTTACTCATGTGTTATGTGTCATGACACTTTTTGTTTCGTCAAGTCTTCGACCATTTTCACTAAAATTACTTTCCAATGCAACAGTTGAAAAGGATAGATCCAAAACATTATGTGTCAATCTTGATAAAGTCGGATAAGTAGATTCATTTAATCTCCACCGTCTTAAAATTTCAAAATTAGAATCTTCACTACTCATTTAAGCCTCCACTCGAGAAAGATGATGAGGAATAACCTCTTGACTTGGACTTTTTGTTGAGATTCATAACGGTGGATCAAGGGTTAAACTTATCCAATCGAGATGCACTACTTGATCTTGCATGGTGGATCCTCGGTTGTTGATGAATTAAGGATTATTCTTGGTAAGATGCAAACAAAACATCCAAGTGCAACCTCACGTATGCCTTCTTTTGCTCGGTCTTGACTTGTCATGATAACTCCCAGGGAATTTTAGAATACAAGTTGTATAAGTAGTCGATATTTGTCTTAAAATCTTAAATCTTGAATCCATACAAAAAGTTACACAATACAATAATGAAATATCTTTATAATATTTCAAACATTTTTGTTCCATAACTTCTAGAGTTTGACTCTGATCAATATGGCTCTCATATTCACTAAAAGGATGACATGCTTGATTAATGTTGGAATCTTATTATGATTGATAGGATAATATTGACCAGAAAGTAATTGTGTAATTTTTCAAAAAAAGAAGAGGCAATGGATGAAGTTTCAAATTTTGAGTTAATTTAAGGGGGAGAAAATCAACACTATTGTAAAATTTAATTAATTGGCTTTTATAAGAAATAACACTAGCTATCATATCATGTACGGAATTCCATCTGATGTTAACATCTAACCTAAATTTTTTATAACTTAAACTTTGTTCATTACAAAGATATCTAAATTGTTATGCTGTAGCAAATGAATTCTTAATAAAGCAAACCATATTACAAATAATAGTAAATACTTCATCTACATGTTTGTAGCCATTTTTAACAATTAATTCAACACATGGCATACACATATATTATGAAAAGGGTTTCCATCAAATGTGGGATTTATTTCACTTACAAAAATTGGAACACAAGCATCATTATTTTTTGCATTGGAGAAAGAAATAGAAAAAATTCTTCTCAAAATATGATGTTCACAACAAATAAATAACATAAAATAAGAATACTAATACCGGAGTGATTATATTCAGATGGTCTAAAACATATGTTTCTTTTTCAAAGAATCTATTCATGATCAGTATAATGACATGCAAAATAGTTATGAATATCCAAGAATCACAAATAAGAACAAATTTTACATCTTTTAATTTATCAAAATGAGTGATAAGATCGTTTTTCATAGTTTTAAAACATTTAATAATGTCACTTTTGAGTGTAGATTTAAGAATTCTACTTAGTGTCAGTTGTAAAGATCTACTAACTATTCTATTAAAACTTTTGGTTTCCAATATGCCAAAAGGAAGATTTTGTTCAATTTCTCACATAGCAATTTCTTTCCTAGCAACTTTTTTATCAAACAGAAAATTACCACTTACTTTCCTCCCGTCATACTAATTTGTTGTTGTTTTTGCAAAACATCATTAAAATTTGGGTGTTCATTTTTCAAATGCCTAGTCAAGGTTCTCTCATCTCACTCCCACTTTTATGATTATATTTCTTCCAACAAAGTGTACAAATTGCTTTTTTGCCCTCTTTTTTTAAATAAATTCCATATTAGTGATATTTTTCCTCCTATTTGTCCTACATGACTAGTGAGGATCAGTATTTCTTGAACTTCATTCGGATCAACATCATCACATAAAATCTCTATCATAAAGTTTGGGGAAGTTTTTTCTAATATCATATTCAAAAGCCTAGCAAATTCATCTTCATCAATATTAATGTCGAATCAGGATAAACGAGATATATAAATTTTTTTTTATATATAAATAAACTAGAGAATGAAAACAATTAAATTAAATAAAAGTAAAAAAATATACAATCAAGTAACAAATAAAAAGCACTTCAAATAAATAAAAGTAAACAAGTAACTTAGTAAGTAAGAAATTAAAAATATTCAAATAAGTAAAATTGAATAAATAAAAAAGTAACAAATAAAAATAGCAAATTAACAAAACTAAAATTAACTTGGAATTAAACAATAAAAGGAACAATTATAAATATTAGAAGATAAGTAGAGAAAAACCATTTTGAAATTCAGAAGAATTAATTGAAAATTGTCTAAGATGGAAACTTTAAATTTCTTCACCAACTCATTTTAAAATCTAAGTTCTTCTTGTCAAAAATTAAATTTTCACACCAAAAGGATATAATTTTAGAGATTAGAGAATGAGTAGGAGAGAAGTGAGAGTAAAGAGAAAAATGGATGTTGTTTGGTATTTTTGATAGTGTGGGAGTGGATATTAGTTTTTTTGGAAAATTGACAGCTATTGACATTTTTTTGATTTTTTTTTTTTAAATTTCCAATGGTCAAATTGGTTAAGAAACCATTGTGCCCGTTGGGTCGGGTAGGATCGGATTGGGTCACTTGCTCATTTAGTAATGACTTGACTCGATTGACGAGTTGTCTCTATTCGTAGATTCAATGGGTCACAGATCTGATAGGACTAAACTTGTAGAGGGATGGAATTGGAAACGGATTAATAGAACGGATTGTGATACTGCTCACGCAATTCCACGACGAATCAGATCTAGGCAGACCGTCAAGTAGGCCCGTTTGCCACTGCTACATAGGCCTATTTCCCCCTCCATTTTTCTTTTTCCTTTTTATTTTTTTGACGTCTCCTTTTAGAAGTTGTCTGAAATTAAGAAATGGCTCTTAGTTCCAGCAATAACTTTACCTGAACACGCTCCCATGGGATTTTCTCGTTCAAATTCCGTCTCTTCAGAATCAATTATGCACTTAGAAGGTCCTTCAAAAGTCAAGAAAGACGGCACCCGTAAACCAACTTATTGAATATTAGGTCCTTAAAACAAATATGTACATCCAGTTAACTTCGCAATTCATCCAATATGACTCACTGATATATCTTCTTGCCTTCATGTCAAGAACTACTAAGAACAACTCTGTGACCATCCAAGATGCAGCAGAAAATACTCATTCTTTATTACTGTAAGTTCATACAATTAGTGAAAAAGTTTTCATCCACTACATATTAACACATAATAGAATCTGCATCCACGAAGCCCCTAGGTTTACAATCAATTCATAGAAAAAGGAAAGCCCCATGGCCCAAATTAAAATTCCATCTTCCTTAAAAGGTTAAAACACACCATGCCCCCGTGGCATAACTCAGCTGGTAAGCGGTGAAGGTGAATGTAATGTTCAACCTCACTTAACGTGGCAGGGTAAGAGTTCGAATCCTCCAAGGGGTCCTAGGGACGAGATCTTGGGGGCCTTAGGGTTGGGGCCTCAACACTTTTTTTTTTTTTTTTAACACACCACACACAATTTCTTGGTCGTGTGCAAATTGGCAATACCAAGGACAGGAACAGTATAATACTCCAACCAAAGAAATCCAGTCTCCTAGGTCAACAATTTGAAAATTAAGGCAAAATTTACAGGATACATTGCGTCCACAGTGACACAAACCATTTCCCTCTTATGTTCAGGAAGTATGAAGTATCATGAATTTTTAAGTCATTATAGTAACAGTCCATAAGCATACACATATCTGTTGTTTCGAAGGTACGAAGAGTATGATTCCAGAAAATGCCAAGACGTGTAATGCAAAATACAATCTCAAACTAGTAAGTACAAGCAAGTATACTAGCTCAAAATCAACTAACTAAATGATGAGTATTGAGTGTGGAAAATTAATTCACCATTTACCACAGTAGGGGTAATATCAATGTTATTTGTCAATCAAAGATTCGGAGAAGTTATGTTGCTTAAGCTCAGAAAATTTTCAAATAACGTGAAACTTATTATATTAAAAAAATAAGCTAGATAATTCTCAGGTACATCACAATTGGACCGCTTAAACACCAAATCTTACTGCTTAAACATCAAAACTTTCCTTAGACAGAATTATTACTAGTAATTTAAGAGCTCAATAAATATCAATAACCATACCCGACAAACAAAATAATAGCTATTGAATAGAGAAAATAAAAGAGACATTAAAATTTAATGAGGTTCGGCCAATTATGCCTACTTTTTCGGACACCACTAAATTAATAATTAACTATCAAAGAGAAATATTACAAAGAGAGGAAGAAGATACAAATTGCCTAAAAGAGAAGACAATTGTTTTGGTATGTTTGAGACTAAGGCTATTTATAGATGTGAGAGACCTCTAACTTTGATTTTTTTTCAGAAAATTCAAAGTTAGGTACAAATCCTCAAATTTAGGCACCAATTCACAAAATTGAGCCCAAAAATCTACAAGTTCAACAAGTAATTAAATTAGTTTAAATGATTATAGCTAAAAGGAATCAAATGTTATCAAGACAATCTCATTTACATCACTATTATATTTGCTATGTGACTTCAATTGATTTATACTGAGCTGATTGGAAGTGCAATGCCAACAAGAGTGCTGCCTGAATCACAGAAATAGCAGAAAAAAGTAAGTATCATAGCATTAGTTCTTAGTGCTCCAGTGATTTTCAGGGGGTGAACCATGTTACCAATACTCATGCTTATAAGGCCTGAAACTACTAATAATTGTGTTACAAGCAAAAAGAGGATCAGAATGCAACAAGTCTCAGCAGGGAGCAAGATCTTCTCCGGGATATGCCACAGGATGTCTAATGCATTAATAGTGACAACTTGGAAGGATCCATGGATTCCAGAGTTTTGAAGGTTTTGAACCTTGAAGATGAAAATTGTGTAATCTGGCAAAAAGGGAAACAATGGGAGTATATATTCGCTGGCTACCCACTTACCAACACTTGTATGGATAAACTCAGAACGACAAATAAACATCAAGATGAGGTCAAGCTGGAGTATTGCAAATGATCGCAAGAGCATGTCAATGTCGACCATCAATTACCATTGAGTCTAGATGAAAAGGCTGATTTCACAGTAACACAGCCGAAGCAGTCTTAATTTACAGGAAGAAAATGAGGGTGAGAAATAACAGAGTTGGGTGACAAATCAACAAGCAAAAGAATATTGGTCAGAGTATTTGAAAATAAGATTCTAAAAGGCCAATTTGAGTAATAGTATGGAGCAAGGCTTCTTTGACACGATTCCTCAGATGGTGAAACCATTAATTAAGAGATCAAAGTGGTGAGATTCAGGGTGCATGGGCAGTCCAGTCTCGATCAATTCATGTCACTATGGCGGAAGCTAAAGTAGCTGCCCAATCACGTAGAATTGCTAAAGAGAAGAAGTCCTAGAAGAATATCCTAGATGGTAATGAGTTCTATGTAATTTTAACACTGAAAGAACAAAATGAGGTGGAAGATTGGCAAGCGAAGGCACATAGATTGAATTACCAGGGATCTAAGTCATGTTATTATATTTCGTAAATGGGGAGCATAAAATTTGTTATGGTTTCCTGAAGGTCACAACTGCGCTAGCTATCTGTCACAACAAACACTCCGTCAATACCTCCACCCAAAAAGAAGGGTCAACCTGGACGTCCCAACACAAATTAAGTTTTACCAAAACTTATAATCGAATACAGATAATTAAATTTAACTTTAATAAAAATTAATCAACCAGATATAAAAGGGGAATTTTTAAAAGTTTTATAAATAAAATAATTTAAAAAAAAAAATTAAAAGTAGATTATAGATAAGAAAATTATTAATCAGAAATAATCTATAAGTAAATTTTTATGTATTAATCATAAATCAAATAAAATAATTAAATATTTATTTTAAAATTTATCTTACTTCTATTTTTAATATTACGTAGAGACGGCGGAGCAATGACCCACTTCCTGACTGTTCTGCTGGCCCCAAGGCGACGATCTTTACCAATGGATTGCGACTCTGATTGGTCCCCATGGTTTCAAACTCCCCCTTTCTTTTCTTTTCTTTTCTTTTCTTTTCATAGAATTCAGTATTTCTTTTTATGCTGGTTGAAAATGATTGTTTGTTTCCCTTTGTTATTTGTAATTGTTTTTTCTTTTTAACCACATAACCTTTTAATTGCAAGGGAAATTGAATTCTGTCTTATGCGTGGCGTAAATTGCAATAGGTTGTGTGGATTTGGGTTATTTTCTAATCCCTGCAAGATTTTCTGGTGACCGAGTTACAGAATTCGGGAATCGTCGAGAAATGGGGCACAGTAGAATAGAGAATATGGATGGATGTAGATTGAATCTGCAATTTGTTAGGTGGATTCACCTGTATATGCTGTTGCTCAAATGCAACTCCTGATGAAATAAAGAAAAGATTGAAACGGAAAAATGTTCTTGGTTAGGTTGAGAATAGGGTGTAAAAGAATCTATTGAACTCAAGCTGAAGTTTTTGTTGGTCATCAATGATGTCTGATCTCTTAATACTTCAGTTTGGAAATTATGAGTTCTCTAATTTTTTCAAGGTTTGGAAATTATCATGCAATTGATCTTTGGAAGATAAATGGACATGATTCTGTTGTCTCTTTAGAAGCCTCAGGATTTTATTTGAGTCATTGAAGTAGTGTTCATTATAGTGACTAATGGAAGCTAAGCCCTTATGTTCTGTGTTTATATGATGAATATCTTTTATGAAGGAAAGGTTCAGATGAAGGTTTGAAATTCTTTAATAGCTTCAGAGTTCCATTTAATAAGACTACAGTTATATTTCTTCTAATAGTTCAACTGATATTGATATTTCATCAATGAAATACTGATTCTGGATGTGTGATTGAGTTGGTGCTGAAGAGTTGGATATAGCCATGATATTTAATTCATTTCTTCCCCTTTCATTTGTGGGTACACCATATCAGGGGGGCATATGTTTTCTTGATATTACATTTCCTAGTGATCATCCATTCAAACCTCCAAAGGTATGTGACCACATTCTAATCCAAATGCCTCAAATTCTTTTTGATAAGTGATAAACACTATAAAGCCAAATACTTCACTATGTGTTAAATTACTTTCAAGAAAAATACAGTAATGTGGATATTTTCTTCTTTTGGTTGAAGTGTAAGAAGTTTGTGTAATTTTCAAATTAGTAAAGTAGCTATCAATTTCACTTCCTTTAAAAACTGCTAATCTTTGCTCATGTGGTAGTTCATGACCTATCTTGAAACTACGGAAGAAAGCCCTTTTTCTGGATGTATATACAGCTTTTGTGCTTCTTGGTAACTATATGATATCTTACTTTATTGGTCTTTGGAATTGCCATAGTTGTTTTGTTCGTTTTAAGCATTTAATTGCCTAAAGAAGTTGTTCCACTTCATAAATGTGATAGCATGAATGTTCTGTTTCTCATATATCTCAAAGTATTATGTTTTACTATGACACCTTGCAGAGGTTTTGCTGGACATTTTCCATAACCTGTTATGGTGTGAAACATATATATCACTTCCAAAACATATATAGCAACATAGTCTTCTGTAAATGCTAAATGTATTCACTTCCAAAATTTTGGCACTAGTTAATGGAGTATCATACTGAAGGGACAGCCAAGAAATCAACGACAGATGGCGAATTTACCCCCCTTTCTTTTGAGAAGAGGCCCACTGTCCCGATCAAGCTCGCAAAGGCGAGATGACTGGGATATGGTCGTGAT
>JAWZTD010074211.1:20807-31487 GCA_035221335.1 Echites panduratus | reverse complement strand
TTGGAAAATTATATTTGACTCAACAGAAATACCTTGAAAAAGTTTTGGAGCGTTTTGGCATGAAAAATGCTAAACCTGTAAGTACTCCTCTTGTTGGTCATTTTAGGCTATCAGCTGCTCAATCACCACAGACCGATGAAGAGAAGAGGTATATGGATCAAGTTCCATATTCTAGTGTAGTCGGCAGTATTATGTATGCAATGGTTTGTACACGTCTAGATATTTCACAAGTTGTTAGTGTAGTAAGCAAATATATGGCTTGTCCTGGAAAAGAGCATTGGAATGCTGTGAAGTGGATTCATAGATACTTTCTAGGTAGTTCAGAAATATGTTTGGAGTTCGGTAAAAACCAAAACACTTTGGTTGGATATGTAGATTCAGATTACGTTGGAGATCTTGATAAAAGGAGATCACTTACTGGATATATATTTTGTATTAGTAGTTGTGCTGTTAGCTGGAAAGCTAGTTTGCAACATGTTGTTGCTTTATCTACTACTGAGGCAGAATATATGGCTGTGGCTGAAGCCATTAAAGAAGCTATATGGCTAAATGGTTTGTTTGGCGAGCTGAATCAATATCAAGGAGTGACTACCATTCACTATGATAGTCAAAGTGCCATTCACTTGACTAGAGACCAGATGTATCATGAGAGAACAAAGCATATTGACGTAAAGTATCATTTCATTCGAGAAACTGTTGCTGAAGGAAGAATCTCAATTCAGAAGATTCACACAAAGGATAATCCTCTAACATGTTGACGAAACCTCTTCCACTATCCAAGTTTATATATTACTTAGATTTAGTTGGTGTTCGTTGTTGATGATTTAGCTCATTGAAGTTTTTTCTGGAGAAGGTGGAGCAAATCTGTTCTTCTGTGAAAAATCATGAATAGGAGAGTATTTATAGTTTTTTTTGAGAAATAACAGTTAGTAGCATTTCTATAAATTTTTTTTTTTTTTTTACAAAAAATGGGCTAGTTGATGGCAGCAATGCCCGACTGAGGTGGGATGGTGAGGAGGCTTGGTCATGACCAATCTGGTTTGTCATTTGGTCCGATTATTGGGCTCAAACGGATTACTGGCTAGGCTCCAAGAAACCTGAACCTCACAGGGTAGGTATAAGTCGAGCCAAGTTAGAGTACTGTTCATGGGGATTTTTCAAGCCATCCAGGCCATTTGCCATGGCTAAGTCTTCCAATAAATGCTTCGACAACTCATTTTGGAAAAATGAAATATTTGGGTAGAAAAAAACAAAAAAGGACTTAATGCTTGTTGAGGGATGAAATTCGAAAATTTATTGTTTTATAAATAGGATAAAGATGGGATTTGGTGGGGTGGATAGGAAAAATTTCTCATCTGGTGTGATTTGATGTCTCATTCTTTTTGAGAATCTATTTGGTTGAACTATCAAGATGATAACTGAAACTTGTCTATTTTTTTATTTTGACAATCGAACTTTTAAACATATTAATCTAGCCATTTAACTTTACGAAATGACAATCCACTACACGGCGGTGGGATGAAAAGTTACCCGCAAGTGAATTTACTCTCCAATTCCATGTCAACAAATTATCTATGTCATCCCTACTCCTTGTCCTCAAGTATTAATTGTTAAAGATTTTTTTTTTTTGAAAAAAAGGGGAAAAATTGAAACTGAAGAAATCCACATAAGTCCCTATTAGAGCGTGGAGAAAGATGTCCATCATCTTTTACCTCCAATCATTTCTGAGTACAAACTATGCACGGGAGTTGCAACTAGACTCAAAGTGGGCTTTTGCCAAACTTCTCACAA
The DNA here is from genome assembly GCA_035221335.1 of Echites panduratus. NCBI lineage: Eukaryota > Viridiplantae > Streptophyta > Magnoliopsida > Gentianales > Apocynaceae > Echites > Echites panduratus. The sequence continues at coordinate 29,696 of JAWZTD010074211.1, read as the reverse complement.
GAAACACCACTCAGTTGGTTTTGGCTTTGTTTATCCACTGTTGTCATCCTAGATCTCTTTGTTCTGTCATCTCTCAAATTCCCTTATATAGATATAAGATTTTGTTGAAAAGGGATTTCAATTGTTCTCATATGATTTCAATAGATCGAACTATTTAATCTACAATTTTAATAGTTTTTTTATATCTTTGTATTAAAATCTCTTCACCTAATTAGGGTTTTGTAAAGAGAGAAAAAAAAAGAGAGATAAGAGTCATACCTTAAATATTAATAATCAAAATGTTTTACAACCTCAAAATATAAGGATATAGTTCAAAGATATTTGAGTTTAATATTAAGTGTAGGAAGAAATTTTTTTGAGTAGAACGACATAAAAATGACTTTTTGCTGATTTTCTTTTGAGCTTTCAATCGATGGTGTAAGGATGAAAGTTGTCTGTCAGTGTCTTGGGATTTCATCTTTTCTTTATAACAGGTGAGATTTATTTATTTTTACAATTGGTTGCATATCACCTTGTATACAAGTGAGATGCCATGTGGGCTAATATGAGAGGTTTTTTTTTCTTTACTACTTGATTGAGATGTGTGTTTGGATCACTTGCGGTGTGATCATCGTGAACTAATTTTTATGTTAAATTTAAAAAAGTTCAATGGTCAAATTGATTATTGTTTAATCATAAAGATCTTCTTTTTTTTTTTAAAAAAAATCTCTTAGAAAAAAATACAAATTCAATGATTATATTAATAATTCAAACCAATCTATTTTACTACTTAAAAATAAAGATCTTCTTCCTTAAAAAAAAAAAAAAAATCTATTCTTGGATTGAATTTTACATGTTATATAGTATTTTAATTCCAATGATTATGAATTAAAAAATTCCAATTATTACAAATTTAAAATAATTAAATAATAATATTTTTGCTGGATATCATCCAAGCACACATTATCTATACATGCTGATTGGAATTCGTTTTTTTTTTTTAAATAAAAAAATTTGATTAATTTCATGTTAGATGGGTGTTTCAATTCAAATTTAGGTCAAATTTTTCCTTTTTTTTTAACGAAAAACGTAATTTAATCTAAATTTACATTTTATAAAATTAGATGACACCATGAAACAGATGTATTCAAATACATTAATATTCTAACTTTTTCTTCACATAAGTGAGCCCATTTAACATCTATGGAATAATTTAAATAAAAATTATAAAGTCTAGGAGTAAAAATTATAACTTCATTCATTGTTACCAAATCAAATAATCTGGAACCCCCGGCTCCCTGCTTTACTGACCGAGGAACAGACCGTCCCTTTTCCCCGATCAAGCCAAGGGAGTTCTACCGGAGAGTTCCTTCATCTACCTGCTTCCTTGAGCAAGCTTCTGTATGAAGAACTTCGCAACGGGTTCGTTCAAATTCAATCACTGGTCCGACTAAGAAACTCGTGAAATTCTCAATCTCAATTACACCGATCTTACCGGGTTCCATTGTGATCGGGGATTTCTACTTCGAGTTTGCCTCCAGGGAAGTCAAACGCAACCTGTCTTTGATTTGCTTTCTGGAGGAAGGTAGAATTTATAAGTTATTTGATTCCGGAACCCCATTTTCTGTAGATATAATATTTTATTCTGCTTTGGACGCGATCCCTTTTTAGACAACAGAAAATCTCTGGAATCGGTATATATTATCATCGGGTACTAACATGGCTTTTTGCCACCTCTTACCAATTTTTTCCCCCCACTGCCTAACGTATTATATTGGTGAATGCATTGTGAATCAGTTGTATTGATTTTGCTTTGCAGTTGCAGCAAAAGTCTCTTGTTTGTCGTTATCTGGTGATAGTTATTTAATCTGTAAGTTATGAGAAATGATGCTTCAGGTGTGGGTGATTGCTCAAGTGCAGCTTCCTCAAGTAGTCAGCTTGATGTTGACGATGATAAGATGATTGCCATTGTACTCTCCGAAGAGTATGCTAAATTAGATGGCAGAGTTGGTCAGCGTCTTTCCAACCTAGCTCCTATTCCTGTAAGATGCTTCATATTTAATTCAATAAAATAAATTATCTTTTGATGGATATAAAACGTTACTAGGAGTCTTCCTTGTTCTTTATTCATCTAGTATCACGATTTTGGGTAAAGATAATACATATTTCTTAATGAAGATCTCTCTGTTCCTCATAGTGTTTACCTTGATAGTTTCTCCTCTGGAGCTTGTTCATAGCTGCCATCTAGTCTATTACACCTCTTTTGAGACAGTTTCTAGGGAGTAAAAATCAGATAATTCCTCCTGCTAATGGGCTATAGGTCTTAAAAGTTGTTTTCTTTGTCCAAAATTTTCAAATTGAGGAATACGCACTTTGTTAAAATCTACTAGAAATGTGTTGTACCCTGCTTCAGGTTGCCAATAGTAATAAGTAAAACATGCACACACCAAAATTCAGAAAATAGTAACATTCTATTTCTTAAATTGTAAGACTAGGACCCGCATAGAGATAATGGAATATGAGGAGAGATTATCCCGGTAGCATCCATGTGGATACCCTTGACGCCAATGTATATGCTATGAGGAAAATGTCATTTTGAATAAAAAGCAGTGGGTTTCTTTATTTTGTTGCTTTATGGTCCCTATGTATTTCTTGTGATTTTCAATTAAAAACCTCCATTCTCTTATTTTTTGGTGCAAAAACACCAAGCAGTGATAAGTTTCTTCTTTTTAAATTGCAGCATATTCCACGAATCAATTCCTACATTCCTGACTCAAGTGATGCTAATTTGGATTACCAACGGTTGCTTCACCGGTAAGTCCCCAAATTTATTGTAACCTTTTCTGTATGTGTTTTAGTGAGAGTGAAATAATACACATATTTTGTTTGGGGGGCCGGGGGGGTTGGTTAATTTGTAAGTGTGAGGTGTTTGGAAGTGCCAGTCAAGTTATCAATCCTTGACCATTTATTGTGGTTATACTGACCGGTTTCCTTGAGAAGGTATCTATGGGCTTTTATGGGGCACTGCATCAATTATTTTGTTAATCTGTCAATTAAAATGAACGTTGCAATATCTCTTTTTAATATAATTGGGACAGTTCGGAAAGATCAATTATCACAGATTTTGAAGTTCTTTATCTTTTTAGGAACAAGTGAAATTTCTTTTACAGGATATGTGAGAAACATAGGATAAAGCAGAATAAGAAACTAAGACACATTGGCTGCATTTGGGCAGGCTGCTTTCAAGGACTAAGAGTTAAAAGTTTAAAATATTTGGACAGACTTAATTTACATTCACTTAAAATTTTTTTTAAGAATTGAGCACAAAATCAGAAAGCTACCTAGAGCTGTTTCTTGATCTTTTGGCTCCACTAAGCTTAAGGTATCTATCGTAATCTGGTAAAGATTTTTCCCTCTTTCTTTTTCATCTTCTTCTTGTTCTCCCATCTGCCACTTCTTCAATTCTTCAATCTGCTGCTGCTCGACAAAATTCAAAGGCTCCATGCAATCCTTAATCATTTTATAAGAAAAATTCTCTTCATCCTTCAATGTGCTACTGCCATTCTACATCATAGAAAGGCTCTTGTTGCTGTGGCTTCACTTATTCACTACAAGATTTCTCACTTTTCTTCTCTTTGAATTTTATAGTAACCTGTCAACCCCAAGAAGCCACGCGGTTGCCTCTAATTAGTTGGTACAGGCCAAAAACTGTCTGAATCTTAAAACCACACCAGGATAAAGTAAGAAAAGACAAGAACAAATTTTTGCAAGTAAGGGTTGGAAAGGTCATTCATGGCACATTGGAAGGTTGAAAGAGTATGATTCCAAAGAGTATGACAGTAAATTCTTAGTTTCCTGAAATGGTTACAGAAAGCAGATTTGCGGATATCTGCTTGGTCGACATGTATATGGTGGTATGTAGAATGCAGCTCGATTTTTGTAAAAGGGGAGGTTCCCATGGAGCTCATCTGTGTTGAATATGATGTATTTGTCTGTTACTTTGATTTGGTTAAGGTGTCTGTAATCAATACACAAGCGTCAGGTTTTATCCTTCTCTTGAACAAAAAAGAATGGCGTTAGCAAAAGGGTTGGTACTAGGTCTAATCAAACCTGAATTGAACAAGTTACAAACCTGCCGTTCAATTTCTGATATTTGGGAATATAGGTGACAATAAGGTCATATCTTTGGTGGCTGTGTGTTGGGTAGGAATGGAATGGTACGAGTATATTGGTGGAAAGGGGATAGCAAATTAATAGGTTCTTCAAAAACTATTTCAGAAAAGCAATCTTTGAATTTCCTAAGGAATAGGATTGCCTGGTGTATTCGAATCATTGGAGAGATACTGAAATGTTGCATCTGCTGATTTGGTGGCATTCCTTGAAGCATCCTTATATGGTGATAATTCACCAAGGGTTCAAAATGATATGCCATAGCATCTGATTTTTGCTGCCCTTGCCAACATGGCGATAGTGCATTTCACAAAATGATCCGCCATGGGATCTGATTTTGTTGCCCTTGCTAACATGGTATGGGGCATTTGACAAATGCACAATATCCCAACACATACCACACTTGTGGTTTTGTTTTTTGGCTTAAAAAGAAAGACAAGATGTTAATGTGTTCACCGTTTTTATGGCATAAGTATCAATATGACCACTGAGGTTGTATGGTTTTTTCAATTTGATCATTCAACTTTCAAACATATCAATTTGACCATTAGACTTTTAAAATTTGTCAATTTGACCATTATAAGGTTAAATCCTTTGAAAATTTTCATAAAGTTGAATGGTGAAATTGACAAACGTTACAATGTTAAATGACTAAATTGAGAAATCAAATAAAGTTAAATGACTAAATTACAAATAACACAAAGTTAAATGGTCAAATTGACACATTTAAAAGTTGAATGGTTAAATTGAAAAAACCACACAACCTCAGTGGTCATGTTGATACTTATGCCCCATTTTTATTTAATGAAAAGAGAAAAATAGAGGGTTGCATTTGACAAATGCCCCATGTCCCCAACTCACCAACAAGAATGTGATATTCTTTTGATTAAAAAAAACTGAAAGGGACATATTGTGCATCAATCATTTATTTTTTATTTTTTTTAAAAAAAAACACCACAAACCAATCTACAAAGAGAAATGAGATTTTTGTTTTATTTTTGTAAAAGAGTAACACAAAACATTTGACAAATGCTTCCTAATTCTTTTATTTATAATTGTGCTTCATTTTCTTGAAAACAGATTTTTGTCCAACGGCATAAACATATGCAACATATTGAATTGTAATATTTCATGAAAGGAAAATTACAAAATTATTTACAATTTTCTGAACATACCCTATCACTTTATGTATGACTTTTTATGTACATAAACAATTTTTTACTCATTTTTAAGACCCATCCCTAGAACGCCTAACAGGATCTAACAATTTTTTGCATGTGCTTTACAATTCGTTAGAAGGCATAAATGTTATTTTATGGCCACCTTCTACAAAATATTGAATCCAATCTGACCAATTTCCACTTTAAATGATGGGAGTTTAAAAAGAGGAAATGGGTTATGTTGCATTCTTTTTGACCTAAAATGACATATATGTTCCTTGTTGAATCACATCTTAGAAGCACGCGAAAACTTTCTGGATTTTTCCTTGTGTTTCGATGACGGGCATTAAAACAAGTAAAAAATGTTTATGTAAATAAAAAAAGCCAAAAATAAAGTGTTTAGATGTTTTTCAAGAATTGTAAATAGTTTATGTATAGTTTTCATTGTCTTCCTTTCATGAAATATTTCAGAAACTTCTTTTTGTGCAAATGAAGTTTTCATGAGCTCAGAATATAATACTCTAATCAACTAGAGATATTTAGACAAAAAAAACCTTTAAAAGATAATCAAGTTTCACAATAATACTCTATTTTTTCTAAATAAAAAATTATTAAGCATTCTTTCAATGCTTTACTCTATTTTTCTCATGAAAAAAAAATGCTTCTCTCTCCATGCTTTGGTTTGTGTTGCCTTTTCTTGTTTTAATAAAAAAAAAAAAATATCAAGGGATGGGAAATTTCAGTTTTTAATCAAAAGAATATCACGTTATATTATTGTTGGAACTTTGGGGACATGGTCAATTTGTCAAATAAAACCAAGCCAACTATTTTATGCATGGTCTTTCTTTTTTAGTAAAAAAAAAAAAAAACTGACAACAACATAAGCATGGTATACAATGTGGACATGTCAGTTGCACTATACCTATATTGGTAAGGACATAAAAATTGGACCCCAGGACGGATTGTTCTGCGGATTTCTACCAGATAGAGCAAATCTGCCAGTTCATACGTTGTTTGCTCTGATATCAGAAATAGCAATCTTCCAGGGATGGTATTTAAGGATGCCAATCACTAAATTCTAAGCACCAAATCAGCTCTACCCATAGAGAAAGTATATCAATCTTGAGCAATAGCTAGATCTTGTAATGGAATAGTGAGATTAAAACAGAGACAGTTACATCAAATAAGTAACGTCTTTCAAAATAACTAAACTCCATCTTGGTGTTGGGTTGGTGGGAGGGGGTTTTCAGCCACCATGGGACATCACCAGCAATGCTTTTACTTTTGGTCTGAGCCTTTATAACATCATCCATGGCAGCCATTTGAGAGCTAGCAAAGCTAACTATTCTGAAATTGCATGATTGGATGGATTTGTTGACCGTGTATGGGAATGTGTTGATGGCAGAAGGGGAGGTGGATCGGTGGGGACAGAGGAACAAATGAAACCATCTTGGCTTTGGTACCAAAATGATAGGGACTGCAGTGAGTCGTGAAAAACAAAAGATTTTATTTGTAAAATGCTAAAAGGTAGTCCATGTGGGAAGGACTAAGCTCCAATACAATAAATAAAACCTTGATAATGCAATGGACAAAACAAGGAAAGTATTTAATCTGCAGGGAACAAAATAGTTTCCTAGAACTTAGTGAAACTATCTAGAAAGTGGAGCTGGTAGAGATAATTATGCGCAGAAGGGGAGGTGGATCGGTGGAGACAGAGGAACAAGTTAAACCATCTTGGCTTTGGTACCAAAATGAGAGGGACTACAGTGAGTCGTGAAAAACAAAAGATTTTGTTTGTAAAATGCTAAAAGGTAGTCCATGTGGGAAGGACTAAGCACCAATACAATAAGTAAAAACTTGATAATGCAATGGATAAAACAAGCAAAGTATTTAATCTAGTGGGAACATAATAGATTCATAGAATTTAGTGAAACTAACTAGAAAGTGGAGCTGGTAGAGATAATTACGTAGAACATCCAGATAGTGATCTGAATTTGTGCAAGACCCATAAACTGTCATATGACTTTCCTCACATCCATGTGATCTGTTTTCCTTTTCTTTCCCGGATAAATTCTTAAGGGAGGAATGATATCAGAATTCCCTTTTTTTTTTTTCCCTTTTTTTGCAACTTGTTCTTTGTTCTGTTGGTTATTCCCTCCAGCTGCCCCTGGAATTTCATCTCCTGAATCATCTATTTGTATGAAAAAAAGGTTTTCTCCTCTCTGCTGCTGAAGTTTTCATTGCTGCAGCATTTTTTTTCTTCTTCTTTATCTGGTTTACAACATTTACTTCCCAGATCCACTGATTAGTTTCCTCTTCAGATTGTGAAAGCTGCTGACTCTCAACAGTCCCTTTATGGTGTTGACTATGTATGGGTTTGAATTGAGAAGGGAATTTTTTAATATATACTTTTTTAAAAAGCTATTGATGTCTTTATCTTTTTTCTTCAAAAACTTTTGACATAACAGTAATCACAATAGATTCCAATTTTCAAAAAAATTAATCACCCTTTCTTAGAAATTGAAAAAGAATCTCCATTTTAATTATAAAAATTATAAAAATAGAGCAATTTTTCCCTTTAAATCGGGAAAGAAGAGTTATTGTAAGGTGGGGAAGGAAATGAAAGGAAAGGACAGTTTTACCATAGTTATCTTATTTCTATAATTTCTGATGAGCAAATTGACCATAAGAATGGCAGTCGAATAGCTACTTGTAAACTTAACAAGCTCCCTTTCATTGAACAGATTCTCCGAATCTTGTAAAATCACTCCCTTCCTCTCATGACTTCCTTATTCAAGCCTTACATTCTATTTAAAAATCAATCAAAAATTTTGACCAAGTCAATACCTCACAAATGAAAGTTTCAAGCAGATAATCTGAGAAGCCAGAAGTCATCTTTTTCTGACATATGTGCATTTAGGGGAAGGAAAAAAGAGCCTATTTTGTTTCTAAGAATTTCTTTATCGCTTTCAGTGAAAAAAATATTTTGTTTGTTTCATGCTTAAATCCTTCGATTGATTCTGTAACATTTAATAACCAAAACCTTAAAAATCAAGGACAAAACCAGTTATTTAATGGGTTAGGGGCAAATGTTATAAACATGCGATCATAGTTGTTAAAGCCACAGCCATGGCGCCACCATCCCCCATGGCTGATGTGGAAATCAGAATAAACGCCAGCCATGCAAGGTTTTATGGCCTGGCGGAAATCCATGGTGCCGCCATGGCGGTGTGGCATTTTATGGCGGTTATGGCAGCCTAAATTATGCAAAAATTGCATATCTACCCTTCTTTAAATTAAGTGGGTACATTTTTCCTCTGATGTATTTAGTAAATTGACTCTTAGGAAGACATAAAATCCTACCAATTAGACTGAATTAATCTCAAGTACACTTTGCTACTGCTGTTGCTACCTCTACTTTCTCTTTCAGATTTCTTAATTTTTTTTTCTTTTTCCTTCTTCCTTCCTCCTCTACTATACTCTCATCATTTCTTCCTTATTCCTTCTTGCTCCTCCATCTTCTTCTCTTCTACTGATTTTTCTTTTCTGGATTTTCTTCCTTTCTTCTTCTGCTGCTGAA
>JAWZTD010074211.1:3534-20707 GCA_035221335.1 Echites panduratus | reverse complement strand
GTATTACTTTTATTATAATTATAATGTTATATTTTTAATTTTTTTATTGGCCGCCACTGTTCTGCCATCCGCTATCCTCCATGGCAGGTTTTTGGCAAACAGCTGTGGACTGCCATCCGCTATTGACAACTATGCATGCGAGACCAACTTCCCATCCATTTATCACAATTACTCATATGTCAAAACCTAGAAACAAATAAACTCCTGAGCTGTATACCTACCTGCAAAACCGCCAGCTGAAAAGAAATAATGATTCACCTTTCCCTTCCTTGCTTCATAAAAAAATACTAGGGTTTGATTTGTGTTGTTGTTCTTAATATAGGTCTCATTAGAAAAAAATGGAAGTTGGTATTTTGCTTCTTAAAAGGTCACAGTAAATATATTTCAACATCGTTATAGGTCTAATAGCATGTTTGGTTCACTAGACTTGAGATTCCATTCTAGTTCAATTACATGGAATTGTTGTTACTTTCTTTGGTTGCATCTTTTGGTCCAGAATCAGAATTCTTGTAAGATTTCTATTCTTATAAAACTCCAAGGAGGAACAGCTGGTCTCCACTTCAACCCAGGATTTTGTATTCCTGAAATGTAAATAATGGGAAAAGCCGTCAATCACTGACCAAAGAGTCCAGTTACTATGTATATCTTCTTATTATGTATATCTCCAACAAGGAACAGCCATTCTTCCCCTCAACCCATAATTTTGTATTCCTGAAACGAAATAATAGGAATAACCGTCAATCACTGACCAAAAATTCCTGTTACTATGTATATTTTCGTATTATGTATATTTGATATACTAGTTTTTTCTTATTATTATATTTCTAATTAACAATATTTTTGAAAAACATTTACAGTAGTTTAAAAGAATTTGAATTTGATAATAAAAGTGAAAAATAAATGCATGGAAGAAATAATATATATTGAATAAGGTATATCAGTTTTTTAATCATTAATTATGTCCCATTCTATGTATATTCAATTCATTTCTATTTGTGTCAATCAAATATATATATATATATATATATATTGAATTTTAAATTTTTATTCCACTCAACCAAGCAAAGCAAAGTGTTATTAGAATCTCAATTTCATTCCCCCCTCTAATGTGGCAAACCAAACATAACATTATTGTCTTTTTGTATCCCTCTAATGTATGATTGAAACATCTACCCTCCGGTAAAGTACCAAAAAAAACCCTCATACAGGATCATGCTGTCAGATAAGGCTCATTTTTTTGCTTCCTCTATCTTTTCTAATTCTCTGGGCTGTATAATTATGCTGAATGCATAATTTAGAATTAGACTGTTATAGGGTGCTTATGGTCCTACTTGATTACGTGTTTCTTTAAATCTCCTATTTATAGAATTTAGGCATCATCCATGAGTAAATGGATATGATGATGAACATTAGGTAGCTTCATGACATCCATATTGGAACAGTTTGCATGAGAAAATTCTATATCCTGTAGCTAGCCTTACTCTCATGTTGGCTTAGTGCTAAAGAATGGGGCAAAGAAGTGACCTCAAACTTTGGCCACAAAATACTGAAGGATTTTGTTAGGGAATGCATCAAGAAAGCATGCTAAATACTATTTCTCAATCTCCATTGTAAAGTCATAGTTTCTATGCTATCTGTTATCCAACATACTTTTGTCCCTGTTTTTTTCTTTTCTTTTTCTCGTCTTATGTGTTGGTATGAAGAAGTGTGATCTTTTCTTTGGCACTCTTCCAGGCTTACTGTTTACAGTCTGTATGAAGTTAAAGTATCTGGGGACGGGAATTGTCAGGTTTGTTTAATGATTTTGTAACTTATGATCTTATTTTGCATATGATGATCTTTTATTCTTCTTCAGTTTCGTGCACTTTCAGACCAGATTTATAGGTCATCTGAGTATCACAAACATGTCCGAAAGGAGGTAGTGAAACAGGTTTGTTTATTAGCTCTTTGATGTCTGCAATAGATGATTTGATGAATCAAATTGAAGTTCCACCAACCCATTGCACTTAAATACTTTTTCTTGGAAAACTATGGCTGAAAAAGCAGGTTTTTAAGCTGTGTCAGATCATTTTTTTTTCTTCTGTGAAAAAAGAAATTTAACAGACAAATTTCGTGATTTGGTCTTTTGATGGATGTTACTAAATTTCATGGTTCTTACATACATGATTGTTACTTGTATAAGTCTCGACATTCAGAAGAAGTTTTATAAGGCGACTTTGCTGAAAAAGCTGCATTTCTGCATTGCTTTAGAATAAAATCAGATACTGTGCAACTTCAAGATCGTGTTATTATCAGGGCACCATGGTGTTTCTGCTCAACTTTCATCGTCATGCCTGCACTCCTTTTGTATTAGCACTGTTTCTTTTGCATGCATTTTCAATTTTGTTCACCTTTGTATCCTGTGCATCTGATCAGAAGGGTGTATTTAACTAGTTTCCCTTATGAGATGTCATCAAAACCACTAGATGAATTAGTTTATGATACCTCTGAATTTTTGATCTTATTTAAATGAATAATATATGATTATTCCTGTGAGAGCAGAAAGTAGAATCTTGTATCTTCTGACATAATGTGTATCTTTCAGCTTAAGGATTGCCGTGATCTGTATTCAAGTTATGTTCCGATGAAGTACAACCGATATTACAAGAAAATGGAAAAGTAAGACTAATTTCTGCTTTTAATGCTCATACTCTCTTCAGCAAGGGTTCTTTCATGCTTCAATGATAATTTCTTCCATATTGTTTCTGGTTCTGCTCTAATCTATATGCAGATCAGGTGAATGGGGTGATCATGTTACACTGCAAGCAGCAGCTGATAAGGTCTGGTATTCTACCCCAATCAACACTCATTGGCCAATTCTTCGCCTTCTTAAGTTGGAGTTCTTTTCCTTTGCTTGAACATTAATTGCTCCATTTCATCTCTGCTCAGGATAAATGCAACGTAGTACTTAAAATGTCAGATTCTCAATCAAGTCCTTTGTCTTTTGGAACTTTTTAAGTGTACTGTTTTTGAAAAACATTGACCTCTTTTCTAAATTTGTTACTTGAATTTGTCAGGAAGTTTTAGTTTTTTGCAACAATGATTGACTTTTTTTTCCTCTGAAACAAATTTTTATTTTAATAATTCTATCCAAAATTTTCTCCTAAATTCATTCGTAAAATGATGATTATCTCAATAATGGGAGACTTGAGACTTTGATAAATCAAGGACTTGATTAGGATTTTTTACTTGGAATGGACTAATTTTTAATTTCGCCCTTTATTTACCTTCTGAGCTTGTCATTAGTTCTCATTTGAACCATTCACGACATCCTTTTCTTTATCATCTTTTTGCACCAGTAAATGTTTTGAAATCATTTGATTCTCTCTTAAAGCGATCCTTTTTCTTCCTTCTCTAGCTATTTCATTTATAAGGAGATTGTTAATGTTATCAGGATAATAAAGCAGGTTTCGTTCATGAGAATTTCAGTCTGATAAGGACTTTCTTAAAAACTTCTTGCAGCACGTACAAACTGAATAAACAAATGACAGCCAAAACAGGTTTTCATAGTGATTTGTGTCAATGGGTCTTTGTTAAAGCCCATAAATTTGATTCCTTTACATTTTGTACTTGACGGAATACTTCAGCAACCAGTTAATTAAGTGGAAATGGCTAACCTTGAAGCTGAAGAGAACTTTAGTGATCATTTAGTCAGGTTGCATACAGGTATTTATTTTTAGAGCATGTTTGGTTGGATTGAATGGGAATTCCATTCTGCCCCAATTCCTAAGAATAATAATTCTCTTGTTTGGTTATGCAAATTATATCAAAATCCCCATTCCTAACAGTTGGAATTCATAATAAAATGAAGAATACCAATTCCTGTTTAAAATTTCAGAATCTCAAATCCATACCTGTTCCTGAATATAAACACAGAAGAGCACAGTGGACTTTAGGCCATAACCAGAAAGGAAGAACTATAAAACTTGCGTTTACCGAACTTTTTTCTGATCATTGAATCTATGATGTTTATTTCGTTTCTGAAAACAACACAAACTTTTTGTCTCAAATTTTCCTTTTCCCCTTCGATTCTTTCCTTTTCTTGTTTTTATTTCCTTTGTTCCACGCTCATTTTGACAGCTTAAATGGATTAGTTTTTTTAATGTGCTTTTTTCTTTTCAGATCTCAAGTTTCCTGTGATAAATATTTTTTGAGAATTTTACTATTTTTTATTTCTTTTTTTCCTTATTATGCTTTTTTATATAATTTGATTAATATATATATTTTTGGAATTAGAAAAAGGTATTGTTTTACAAAATATGAATTTGATAATTAATAAAATGAATCATTTCTCATTTTATATCTTTCTTAATTCCAATCATCTCAATCTCTCTATATTCCGTCCAAACAAACAAAAGAATAATAAGTATCGCAATTCCAATTCTATTCGTTATCCATTCTATTCGTTGTTAATTCCATTCTAACAAAGTAAATGCCCTGTCAGAGCTTATTGCTATTTTCCCTGATGAAGTTAGGGGTGAAAACAGAGGTCTCTATCTTAAGAATTATGCTAGTTGAGTTTATTGGTTGTTTGTCAACTGGCAAGCAGACTGACAGCATTAAGAATGAAGGTGAATTGTCATGTTTACCTAAATTGTTGAATCCAATTGCTGATTGTACCACCATTAAAAAAATGAAATAAAATAAAATTCAGATTATCTCCAAGGGAAAACTAGGTAGGTTAGAGAAAGGAAGAACAAAAGATGGGGATAATGGAAGTGAAAGTGGTGGTCCTGGCATTCAGAGAGTAGCAAGGGAAGAGGAAGAGCAAGAGCAGAGACTAGAAGGTGTGTAGCAGTCTTGAGCAAGCGTGAGGGAGAGGAGGAAGATTAGGGAATAAATTGCTGCTGCAGCAAGCAATGAGTAAGGGAGTGGAGAGGAGAGGAGAGGAGAGGAAGAGAGGAGATCTGGGAAGGTGAGAGGCTGCATTGACATTGGTGGTAGTTGAGAAGAGAAGAAGGGGAGGAGATGGTGGCAGCTGGAAGCTGTGTAATTTTTGGAGAAGTGGGGCAGAAAGATGATCATTGATGGTGTGTATTGAGCCATTAGGAAGGGGGAGTGATAGAAGCGGCCACTGTAAATATACATTCAGCAATTTTGAATTTATTCTTGATCAATTTTTATGAAAATCAAGTTTGTTAATTATTCCTTTTCAATTAGAAGATAGCGTAAAAAACAAGGACATTATAGTAAAAAATCTGTCTGCAATATAAGTAAACATTTTTAGAATACTGTCGTTGAAGCCTAATGGTTGGACTCAATTGGCAAATTTTTAAAGATAGATGACAATTAGTTAGTTGGGAAGGAAGAAGGATGTAATGGTGCTCTAATATTGAGAAAAAATATTTGAGTAATTTGTTGAGGATGTTGTCCCCTACACTTGACTACTCTTTCATTTTTTGCAGAAATATTTTTATCTTGGACACAGAAAGCTATGCAGCAGATACTGCTGTGAAGTTCTATTCAAATGAAGACTTAGTTATATAATTTATATCAACTGCGTGAAAAGTTGAAAGTTTTCCATATATCTAAAAGACTAAAACCGTATGCTTTCTAGGAAGTACTTAAGTGACCAAAACTCTTAAGTGGTCAGGGGAAGAAAAAAAAAATGTAATTGTCTTTACAAATTGAAACTACGTAACTTTACTAATTTCTGAAATAATTTAAGCTGAAGAGTAACTAAACCAACAAATTTAAGATTGAGACGGAGAAATACATGGGAATTCTGTTTAGTTCTTGTTGTTGTTCTCCTTTTATCTAGCAAAATCTTGGGGAGCCTTCATGCAATTTTGTACCTTCTTGATTGATAATGATGCATACTGTGTTTTGTCTACAAGCCAGGAAATGCATGGGAATCAAAATAGTAACCAGATCAGTTAAAAGGGTTAGGATTAGCATGTGATCATTTAGACACCCATGCAAAAAGATGTATGTAGGCATCATTTCTTTTGCTCCAATTTTATCCTAAAATAGCCTCTGAAACAATCAGGTTGGTTAATCTAGGACCTTGAGGTTATTTTTCTAAAATGATTGTTGTTGGCTCATTGTGTTATTCTCAAATTCCTGTATACAACCTCCCCTTTCTCACACAAAGAGACCCACATAAGGAAAGATGGAGCTTGAGAAGTATCCTTTTAGACAAAGAGAAAGAAAACTGTTTCGGTAGCACTGATGTTATTATTAAGACGTTTGATATAAACAAAAGGCTTCTTTAGCTAGGTGAATGATAATCAGCTGCTGGTTTTTGGTGTGCTGCAATAACATAGGAGGGAATTTCATGTATTAGTTTATTGGGGGACCTCCCTGTTTTTCATTTTTTTTAACTATCCTCTGAACTTAGCATGGATAATTTTTTTATTGAGGAAAACACTTAAATGGATTAGCTGGAACATTTCTTATTTCTTGACAGAGAAATTTGTTTTTGTGCAGTTTGCAGCAAAGATATGTCTTTTGACATCATTCAGAGATAATTGTTTTATTGAAATTGTGCCGCAATATCAGTCTCCTAAAAGAGGTATTAAAGCTCTTCTTTAACATGTCCATATCTCACCAATAGGGATGCAAATGATTCTCATACATCATACATGTGGTGGACGAGGATAGTAGTTCACCAACAACCAATATTCTTTTCAGAATCGCTAAGAAATTTTCGTCAAAATTGGTGCTGGCTTCTATTTAGTTGTCTAAAGTATGGGATTGTCGGTGGAGCCCGTCCTAGTGTTAAGGTTATGTAGCTCCATTTCAACAGGTTTTAGCAGTTGTTGGTTACCCAGTCCACTGACCTACACTTTAAGAATATGTCAAGGTGTCCCCCTCCCCCCACCCCCCCCAAAAAAAAGAAAAAGACAGAAACGCACAGATTTGGCATCAGTTTTAGATATACTTGTTTTGTTGAAATTCCGGAATAATATCAGTCACCTAAAGAAGATATTAAAGCTCTTCTTTAACTTGTCTAGATACCACTGGTAGAGTTGTAAAGGATTTTCAAACATTTAGTGGACAAGAATAGCCCTTTACTCTCAACCAATATTTTTTTCATAATCGATATGAAATTTTCGTAAAAATTAAGGCTTGTTTCTATTTAGTTGTCTACATTATGGATTGTTAGTTGAGGCCTCCTAGTGTTAAGGTCATTAGCTCCATTTCGACAGGTTTTTGGACCTTTTTGGTGAAGTAATATCCAGTCCACAGACCTAAATTATAAGAATATGTCAACGTGTCCTTCCCCCCACTCCCCCAAGCACCATTGTCATCATTTTAGAGAAACTCGTTTTATTGAAATTCTGCCACAATATCAGTCAACAGGTATTAAAGCTCTTCTTTAAATACCACCGGTAGAGTTATTTAGGGTTCTCAGTATTTTATACTGGATCACGATGAAATTTTCCTCAAAATTAGGCTTACTTCTATTTAATTGTCCAAATTACAGAATTTTATTATATGAGCCCTCCTAGTGTAACATTCAAGTTCAGTAATATTACCTTTGTTCTATCATGAACCCTTAATACCTACTCAATTTGCATAAAAAAGGATACTATTAGCTCACATTTGTTGACTGTAGATCCTCTTCCTTATCAATCATAGCCCATTGTAGAAAGTTTCCCTGTCACCACTTATCTTCTCCACCGCTCTGTTTCCCAAGAAGAAAGCATTGCAGTTACAGGACCCATGGAACTTGACCCATGGGTAGCTACAATGTGCCTCTAACAGTAGCATCCAAGTACAAAGCACACATTAATGATATGATATTGTAAACTATTTACTGAGCAGTGGTGATTGTGCCCTAAGGAAATGGGATATTGAGAGCAGAAATTTTAACAGTAATTAGGTGGTAAAGGAGGATGGGACTAAGGGTATGATAGGAAAATCTCTCTTTCTGTATGGATAGTTAAATCAGTCAAGGCAGAAAGGAAAAATCAGCTTTTATTATAACAAGATTTCCCCGGTGGGAGTTAGCAAGATGAAACCAATCAAAGGCAATTTTATGAGCATATGGTTGGGAGTTTGTTTGCTAGTATATACAGTACCATTGAAGATTATTTTGACATTGTTTTTAACTCAAGGAGAGAGTTATATTGAAAATTTCTTGAAAGTGCAGGTTAAGTTCTTTCAAGAGTTATGTTGAACTTTGTGTGGTTTGTGTTTCATTTAAATGTTTCTGAGTATCATACTGTTCTGGTGGTTGGTATACATAAATGGATGAATAGAGGAGAAAAAATTCTGCCAGAATTAACTTGTATTTTTTGGTATGTTGATGGCACAGAACTCTGGTTAAGCTTTTGGTCTGAGGTGCACTACAATTCCCTTTATGAATTGCAAGGTATGTATTTGACCATAGCCTGTATACACTAATGTTAGTAAAAAGAATAAAACATATGAGGGAGAGGGAGTAGTTCAGTGCAATATACTTTGAAAGCTGATGAATTCTTGAATTGTTTAATGCTTCTTTAGATGCTCCAGTACAGCAAAAGGCGAAGAGGAAGCATTGGTTGTTCTAGAGGATAGGGATGAAATAGGGATATATACAGACTCATCATCTGATGTGAATAATAGCATATATCAACCAACCTATATACACACTTCAATGTGTTTTTCGAAAATATTAATAATTTGTTTCCTTTGGTATTATTGTGTGACTCCTGTAGATGAGATATCTATATGACTTCATTCAAAATGCATTCCGAACCTCCTCGTAATTTTCTTGTCCATGGGAAATTATGTACCAATTTAGAATTTGGATTCGTAGAGTCAAAGGGTAGGAAATATTATTAGTGATGATTTTTTGGTGGCGTGCAGGTGATTGAATTTTTCTTCTTGCCACCTACCCTTTTTGCGGTGAGGGACGGTAATAAGACAGGATCAATGAAAATAAAACATAATAATATTGACCTTTAGTAAATAATACAAAACATAATTTAAACATAGAAATAAGAAAGGAGTATATTAGAAGACTTTATTAGCAAACTTGAGAAATTTCTTACAACCCTTTCATCTAAAACCCATCTTCAAGTTCACTCCAGAAGTGTGATATTTATAGAAAAAATCTATCGTATTTGTAAGATGAATTTCAAACATCTCTTAGGCTATTATAAGGAAGACAAAATAAAAGTCTTCAATTTTACGTATAACTTTTAAAAATAACACAACCTTTTATTACAAGTTTGAAAATAGAATACCTTATTTATTACTAAGTACATAAAAGTCAAAGACTTCTTGAAAGAAGAAAAATTTTATTTGATAATATTTTTCTTCAGTCACTTTCATATTTTGAATTATAGTGCGGTTGTAGCTGTCTGGATGTGATGACGAACTGGCTTCGTCTTCATCTGAAGTGTCTGGTCATGTGTAGTAATATGACATGTGTCCATTTTGATCATACCTTTGACATCCAAGATGCGTGTTGAGATATATCAATAAGCCTGCATAGAAATTATGATTTGGCTAATCTGGTGTTAATGGGATCGGTAAAGGAATTAAATGAATTAAGTCCTATAGTTGAATCCCAGTTTTTATGTCCATTTAGATAAGGATATCCATCCTTACATGTGGCATGGCTCTCTGTAGTATTGGACGTGAGATGTTGGTGGAGTACCATCTAATGATTTCTTCAATCGGGAAGTGATAAAGCCTTGGCTGTTGTTGCTATATGAGGTTAGTACAGGTCTGTGGAAATGAATGACAACATACTTTCCATAATATGCTAAACCATCCAGTAGGTGTTTGAAACTAAGATAACACTTTAAATATATAAAGATTTTGTGCTGGTTGATTTCTTGCATTGTTACAAGACCAGAGATAAGAAAATAATTTATCTATTCTAAAACAAAAACAAATATGGCGGGCTTCTAATAAATACCATAAATAACAAAGGGCTATTTTAGGGAGGTTTCTCAGATTGCAGATATGGAAGATAGTGTATTCAAGATGATGCGGATTATTTTCAATACCTCTGAATCATTCTGTTCCATACTGTTGGAGAAGCAATTTATGAAATAGTTGGTAATTGAGGGTGCTTCTTCGTGGAAGGGTCATGTCGAGAATGATTTCTCTAACTTCAGTAGGGAGACAAGATAAATTAAAGGTTGAGATACAAGGGATGGAGTGGGGAATAGTGTATTTGGCGAAAGGTTTTATCTCTTTCTTGTGATTTCTGCTAAGAAATCTGCCAATACATTATCTTTACCTTTGATGTGTGTTGCTACGAAGGAATACCTTGAAAACCATTGTTGCCATCTGAGAAGTTAACCATAGAGCAGAACCTTTTGTTTGAATTTTAGCATTTGAGGGAACGAGGACATGTCCAATTCAAAGTTGAATTTTTGCTCTAGAAGGAAGAATTCAAAATTTTCAATTCCTTTTTTGATTGCAAGAATTTCTTTGAAAGTACTGTGGTAGTGCTGTTCTGAAGCTTTGAACTCACTACTCTGATAACCACAAATTTTCCTTTTTCCTTGTTCATCTTCTTCTAGCAAAACTGCACCGCAGTAATGGTCAGAAGCATCTGCTTGAAGTATTTTCTTTCCTGTAGAAGGAATCTGCAAAGGGGAGACTGATCCTGCAATTTTCTTCAAATTTCTCACAGCTTTTGTATGGCTTTTGGACCACTTAGGAGGATTTTTCCTTAGTCTTTTTGACAGAAGGGATTTGTGGGGGTGCTATTTTCGGGATGAACTCATGGATATAATTCACAATACCTAAAAACTGCTGTAACTGATTTTTTGAAAGAATTTGATTTGGAAACTAAGCCAATTTTTCAGCAATGTGGGGTTGAGGAACAAATGAACCATTTGAGATATGCATGTCTAGAAAATCAACTTCATTTGTATTTAGATGCATTTTCTTTTCTGAAATCATGGCTAAAAGTATTTTATGAAATTCTTTCAATAATAAGATATGTTCACCAATTGTTTCAGAAAAACATAAAATATCATCAATGTAAATTAGGACTCTTGGTAGTAGTGATTCAAAAAATTTTGTCATAGCTTTTTGAAAACGTGAGGGAGCTATCTTTAATCCAAATGACATGATAGTCCATTGATATTGAAAGTTTGGGATGCAGAAGGCTGTTTTATGGCGATACTCAGGGTGGATGCCAAGTTGCCAGAATCCTGCTTTGAGATCAAATTTTGAGAAGATTTTTGCTTTTGCAAGATACTAGAAAAAGGATGGTTCTTCCGGTGGAGGAAACCTATCATCAAGGAGATATTTGTTCAAGTCTTGATAATTGAAAGTCTTAATTTTGCTCAAACTTGTTCACTTCTCTTGTTGACATAAAAAGCTTACGAAGCCTAATCTGAAGTGGTTGTCTCAATGAGTCCTTCTTTGAGAAGAGAAGATAACTCTTGGGTTTCCAGTTGATGGTTAGGAGACATTTCCAGGTGAGATGCCTTTTGGGGAAGAACTTGTGTGTTTGTTGAGAAAGAGAGCTTGATAAAGAAGTCTGCATTTTTCCACAGGGGTTTTGAACATTTATTCAAGAAATCAGAATGGCTTTCAGCACATGATATTCAAACAATTTCTGTCCTAAACTGTTGGACAACTTCAAGGGGTAATTCTGAAATCTGGTGGAAGGCTAGGTTCAAATAATTCCAGACAAGTGTGTGTTTTCCAAACTAGAGATCTTCAGGGGTAAAGGTTAGTCCTAGAATTTTGTGTAGGAGATCAAAGCCAATTACCAAATCCTTCTGAGGGAGTGTGGATCCAAGGATTTTATAAGTTAGTGTAAAATCAGGAAAGAGATTTATCTGGATTGGCTTGCTGATTTTTGACACTAAGAAATCTTCACCATTTGCTGCTTTGAACACTTGGGAGTATGGTTCCCAAAAATGGCCAGGAAGAATATTTGGGTTCAAGATAGAAGACGCAGCTCCTATATCAATCAAAGCAATGACTTGGATAGGATGGGAATCTGGTGAGGGAGTTATTGCTGTTGTGATTAGAGGGTATGGTCTTGGAGAGTATGGATAGATTTCAAAGGCTTGGAAATCTTCTTCAGAACTTATTTCTGAGTCTGTTGAATCCTCTTCTTCGGAGTTATCTGGATAGTCCCAATGAGCTATAGACAAAATGGAATTTGTTGAGGGAGAGTTCTCCAAATCAAAACTTAATTCAATGTCTGAGAATTCTAATTCAGGAAGATGGTCTTTCAGCTGGATCATCAATTGATTTTGCTTCTTTTCTTGGGACAATTTATGGAGTAATGCCCTTTTCTTCCACATGTAAAACATCTGTCACCTTTAGGGGTTGGATTGGCAGAATTCTTTTTCTTCATGAATCTCCATTTCTTTCTCCTTGGATATCTGTGTCTTTTGAAGTGTGATGGAGTTTTGAAGTTTTTTGACCTGGCTTCTTCTTTTGGAATCACAATGACATGATTTCTCTTTGCATTTGATTTGTAGATGTTTATCTGAGCAAGCGGAAATCATTGTAGATGCCTTCTTTTGATACTTTATCCAAAATCTTGTATGGCTACACAATTTGTCTAATGCTTGTTGCATCATCTACCATATCTGTCCAATTGTGATTTGTTCCCATGGGATATTTGATGAATTGATTTGCCTCATTGTTTCATCAGAAAGTTCTTTTGGAACGGAATTTATATAGGCTTGTTTCAGGCTAATATCATCCTTTTGATTGATGATATAAAACCTTTTGCACATCTTGGAGAAATGTTTTTCAAGGTCTTTTTGTGCAATAGAGCAACATTTCATTTTTAGAAATTATGTTCGGGCAATAATGATGTCATGGCCTGGTTCTCCAATGAAATGTCGTTTGAGGATGAGCAAGACCTCTTCTAGATTTTTAAACTGAAGAAACTGGAGTTGTCTATATTCTCCAAACTGAAGAAACTGAAGAATCTCTGAGGCTTCCATCAAATCTTGCAACAAATCTTTTCAAAACTTCATTCCATTCATGTTGTTGCATGTCAGTTGTCAACTATGAATACAAAGAGTGGAATTTTTCTCTCCATTTTGCGGGAGGTATGTCATCCAAATGGAATTTAATGTGATGACTCTGGTTTGAATGATTGATATGTTGGGAATTTCTTGTTGTAGACTCTGGATAGTCATCCATGATGTCTTCTACTTCTTCAACTTTTGGCTCCGGGTGCATCATGAGTTGTTCAAAAGATTCAAATGGGTCAAAGTCATCAATGGTTGAGAATATTTGAGATTTTTGATCTTAGGTCGTGATGTTTTTGAGGAAGGATGAGATTGGATTTGGATGGTCAAAGGTTAAGATTTCTGGCTGTTTGGAAGATGCTTCAATGGTTGGGTCAGGTATTTCTGTAGATTTTTGTTTTTCTGGTTGGGCTAAAGAGAAGGCGGTTAAAGTTTTAGGAGGAGATGAGGTAGGTACTTGGTTTAGGGATTTAAAGTACTTCTGGTGTTGTGGCAAGTCGTTCCATAAAGCAAAGGCTGGCGAATAAGTTGTGGTTGGTCTGGTTAGGAGTGGAGGTGTTGTTGTTGGTATCCTTGGAAAGTAAGATGGGAATTGCTCTTCCGGAGTTGATCTGCTCAGCTGATTATATTGTTGCTCAAGATATTTCAACTGGTGCTGTAGGAATTACTTTTCTTTGCTCATTTGTGCCATCTTGGGAGACCATTCAGTCGTATATTGAACAAGGTAGCATAGTTGGTGCAAATTTTGTATCTTTTCTTTGACATTGGAGATGAGCTTTAACAATTCTGTTGTCCTTGTTGAATTAGTGGACAATTGTTGTTGAATCTGTTGTTGAGATTTTTAGAATTCTATTCAAGACATTGTTTTGTGTAATTGGGTTCTTATTTGTCTAGTTGATTGCTGTCCCTGCTGCTGACACTTGTTTTGTCTAGCCTTGATGATCGAGAGCTGTTGGATTTTGAATTTTCCAAGTATGCCGAGAATTATTCCTTTCAAAGGACTCAAAAGGAGGAGAATCAGTGTCATAGTCTTCTCTATCATAAGAGATGGCTGTATCTATGGTTGTGGAGGTTCAGTATCTAGCCATGGTTTATTGTCTTTTTTCCAATTCCGTGGAGATGACGAAAACAAAGAAATTGGTTCCTTCTTTTGTGGATACAACACACAATAGTCAAACATTCCACTGGGTTCTCCAAGAAGACCGACTTGGGGATCTCCTGCTTCATATCTTTCTTTCAAGATCTGTTTAGAACGTTTTTTGGATTTTTGCTTTGGCTTATGGCAGCAATCTAAGCAATAGCATACGTCAAACCATTTATGTGCCTCTGGTGTTTGCCTCTCATGAATTGGTTTGCCATCAGAACTGAAGAATTTGACAGGGACTTTGAAAGAACTGTCTTCATCATCCTTAAGAGATAATTCTCTCTTCATCCTCCTGAAGAATTTGACAAGGACACCTCTTTTCTGTCTGAGAAATTGATTTTTACTGAGCCATTAGCTTGGGATTTGAAGGTCGGATATGTAGACTGGATGTTTTTTCGTGGAGCTGGTCTTGCCTGTTTTTCATAGTTAGTGATCCAGGATGAAGGTAGTAGGGTCTGAAGCTGTTCTCTGGGTATTTGTTTTGGGATAAAGGTACAGTGTGGAGACCCTGGAGTATTTACTGTCAAGAAAACTGACTCACTGTTCTGGAGATGTGATGGAAGTGGGAGATCAAGTGAGTGGTTTTGTATTCGGTAGGCTAACTGATGGTGAAGTGTAGCCAGGTAAGTGTTCTCTATTTTTGGGCCTGATATTTGTATCTGGACTTTGAAAGTAGTTTGAAGAGATGGATCATCTAGGCTCATGGTAAAGTTGGGAAATAGAGTAACAAAAATAGTACCCGAATTAAGGGTTGATTGTACGGTACCGATGATAGCATACTCATACTTTTTGAACCTAGAATCTAGTAAGGCAATTCGGGAAACCATAGGTAATCCCTTTCAGGTGTATAAGATGAGAGCAAGTTTTACGTCTCCAAAATGGATGTGTGTGAATCCTTCTTTTCTCCATTTGGTTGGGAATTCTGCTGGAATTTGGAGAGTCACATATTGTTCTTCGATGGTGGCTGCAAGACTGTGTGTGGAGAAATACGAGGATTGGATAAAATCTTTAGACTGGCGTTTCAGAGTTTGTCCTAAGACCTGTTTCATTCTGAAGCCTAAAGAAGATTTGGGTTTTTGGTAAATAAAATATGGATTTACAATAGGAAACTTAGACACAGGGTGCTTGTCATCATCGTTGGAGTATTCAACCTCATAGACTCTTGGGAGTTTGGAAACTTGGCTTTGGGGTAGATCTGGAAAAGGAACAACGGAGTTGCTTGTGGATGTCATCCTAAGATTTTTGGTAACTTTAGTTATGACCGTCAAAACGAGCCTTTCACCCTTGGCTTAAGTAAATAGTCCTCTTAGAAAATTACCTAGAATCTTAATTCAAAAAACGTTTTTAGTAAATTTTTTGAACAAAGTTTTCTGATTCTCTTTGAGTGAAGGATCCTTGTTAAAGGCAATCACTTAGAGAAGAGCATACTAATCTATGTATAAAGATTTCTTACTAATCAATTTTTTGAAAGCTGAGTTTTACCAGAAAATCTTTGAGCAAAGTTTCAAAGGCGAGACTAAAACACTTTACTCTGATACCAAATATAAGTGAATTGCACTCTGGAATTCAATTCGTGATGCATGTAATCTGTTCGTATAGAGTGCACCCTGGAATAAAATCAACATTCACAGGGTTTTGTATTTTGTTATTTTTTTATCGTGCCTTTTGAGGTTATAAATGTATGTAGAAAAAAAAAAGATATTCAACTATATAATGCTTTAACTGCTATTTTAGATAGATAAAAAAGTCATAAATGTAATTATGTTAAAAATAAAACAAGTGTTTTTTTATAATCCTAAACAAACAAAAAAAAAATTTCCTCTAAGATAAAATAAGTACTTTTTTTTAAAGTTAAGCCAAAACAAACATGACTTTATTTATCCTAAAATATAAGTCATATTACAATTATCAATACATAATTATTATATTTTTTTTGTCACTCATTGATATTCTCATTCTTTTATTGTAAATAAAGAGAAGTGTAATTAAAACCCTAATTAAGGTCGCAACAATGTTTTGGTCAAAACATGAGGCACAACTTTGACTAAAATCTCAATAAAGTATCATTGGAAAAGGTTAAAAAAAGTTTAATAAATTAAGAGTAAAATGAAAAGTTTACTTCCACTTTTTACCTTGAAATGTGTAAAGTGACAAATATTTTGAAATAAAAACTCATATTTTAAATGACAAATAAATTGAAAGGCAGGGAGTATTTCGTTTAAAGTTTTTGAACTAGCATTAAGGATGTAAAAAATAATATGTTGACTTAGTCAAAATGCCTAAGAAGTTAGAATAAGAAAGATTTATCATGATAAAAATGAAAAAAAGGGTAATAAATATTCGTAACTTATGTAAAGCGATATACACTACAAAAAAATTTGAATATCTAAAAAAATATATATTATGAACTAGCAAGAATAAAATTTAACATTATGTATACAATTAAAATTTATTTACTCTGTAATAAATTGTATGGAATAAATAAATAAATAATACATTTTTCAAAGAAAAGGATCAATCTAGGTTTTCCGTTTTAAAATTACGTGATTGTAGAGGAAAATTTTATTTTCAATCTTCAAATATCTCTTTATATAACTTCCAAATATCCTTCCTACAATTAATTCTTTCTTAATTTGGTGATAAGCAGCAACACTTGGGATTGAAAGGTCTAGAGTTTGAAATACAACGAAGGTAGAGAGGGTTATAGTGTAGATGGAAAACTACTGTTGATCCTTGAGAGGTGGAGGTATTATAGGGAGAGGTGGGTTAAAGAATATAATAAATTATCCTTGGAATATCCTCATTCTAAATTTCTTTGTTACAACGATTATTTGATTAATTGACATATCAACGATGATTGATTCAACTACCATAAATATTACTCTTCCTACACCCATATCAAAGAGTACCAAAACAAGGTCATTCAAGTTTTATCCACTGGGGCTTTCAAGAGTTTGCCAATCTAGAGATTTTGTATGCAACTAGTTTAAATTAAAATAAACATATTTGTCTTTTATTTACAAATATGAATTTTGTGTTAAAATGACAAGAAAATAATTGATCAAATATAGTTATAAACTAGCGGAGA